>RWGY01000056.1:85356-213751 GCA_007726485.1 Eragrostis curvula
CGTCGTTGCGGCGTTGCTGATCGCCGCCCTTCTTCTTCTTCTGCTTTTGCTTCTTGTCGTGCGGGGCAGACTGACCCGCACCGGAACTCTCGTTCCGCTTTGCCTTGCCTTTAGTCCGGTGAAGGAGGGCATCGACCGCATCCTCACCGGAGGCGTAGCTGGTGGCCACGTCGAGCAGCTCCTTGATGGAGCGCGGGCTCTTGCGGCCGAGCTCATGAACGAGCCCTTCGTTGCCGGTGCCCGCTATGAACGCGGAGATCACCTCGGCGTCAGCGAGATTGGGTAACGCGTTGCATTGCCTGGAGAACCGCTTGATATAGTCCCTCAGGGACTCGTCGGCGCCCTGTCGGCAGTTCCGAAGGTCCCACGGGTTCCCCGGGCGCGCGTAAGTGCCCTGGAAGTTGCCGATGAACACCTCCTGGAGGTCAACCCAATCCTGGATTGAGCCCTCCGGGAGATGCTCGAGCCACGTCCTGGCCGAGTCGGCCAAGAAGAGGGGGAGGTTGCGGATAATGAACCGTTCGTCGGTGGCACCGCCGGCCTGGCACGCCAGGCGGTAGTCCTCCAGCCACAACGCGGGATTCGTCTCCCCGTTGTACTTCGTGATATTGCTGGGCGGCCGAAACCGCTGGGGGACGGGAGCCCGCAAGATGGCGCGGCCAAAAGCCCGTGGGCCGGCCGGGACCGGAGCCCGAGGCTTGTCTTCCTCCGGGTCAAATCTCCCGCCACGCCGCGGAGCGTAGACAAAGTCCTCGGTTTCGCACCGTGGACCTCGCCCTTGCTCGCGGCGCCTTGCCCGCAGAATGTCGCGGGCGTCGCGGATCCTGCCGATCCGCTGATGGACCGGCGGCGCGTCCCCAGTCCCACTTTGCTCGGGGGTTTGGTGGACGGAACTTTCGGGTTGTGGCCGCGGCTTGCTTGGCGTGCGGTAGGAAACGCTGGATTCCCACCGCCGTGCAGCGGAGCTTTGCTCGCGCTCGGCCTGCTGCACCGCCGCCAAGTCCAGGAGGTCCTTGAGCTCCCCCTGGATTCTTCGCTGGTCCTCGTTGGACGGTTGCGGGAGCGCGCGCAAAAGTGTCGCAGCCGCGGCGACATTCTGGCTGGGCCTGGTGTATCTGGGCACGAGGTTGCCCGCCTCGGCCAGAATCCGCTGCCGGGCTTCGCGCCCATGGGCACGCACGCGTTCGCGCAGGGCCTGGCGCTGCGCTACCTCGTGTTCGAGCCGCTCGCGCTCCTCCTTGAGCCGCCGCGCGGCTCCTGCGAGCTCGTGTTGGCGTTGGAGCAGACGCTCCAGGTCATCGCCCTCCCGGAGGTCGGCGCTCGCCGGAGGGGTTTCATGCTGCGCCTGTGTCACAAGCAGGGGCGCGGCTTCTGCGGCCGCTCCGGCGTCCGCCGTCGTCGCGACCGCTGCAGGGTCTGGCTGCGCCGCCACGTCGTGAACGTTGCGGCGGCTACCTCCACCGGCTTCCACCACCATGCACTCGCGCGAAGGGTGGTGACTGCCGGCGTCGGAGTCGTAGTCGAGGAGGTCATCCTCGTCGCTGTCGTAGTCGTACTCCGCCATACCCACGAGCTCCGCGCCCGCAGACGTGGCGAGGGTGAGGGCCCTTTGTGGGGGTGCCGGCGGTTCGACGCGCGAAAGCCCCCCATCACGGACCACGATGAACTCCAGGCTCCCGAAGTACACAAGAGCGCCCGGAGCCCAATCGATGTCGTGGCTCGCCATCAACTAAAGATGTCAAACGCGCTGAGGTCCCCTACCTGGCGCGCCAACTGTCGGTGTTAAGAAACCGGCCGACAAGTAAATTTGTAACTACGGCGCCTAACAATCTTCTATGATGGTGAGGATTTTGCGAGAGAGGCAAGGTTTATACTGGTTCAGGCAATCGATGCCCTACGTCCAGTTCGTGGGTAGTTCGTGTTTCGACTTGCAGAGGGGAACTACAAGTGTTGACGAGGGAGGAGGAAGACTCCAAGCCTCTTCGTGTGTATTTCTATGTCTGTGTGCGTTGTATCTCTGTCCGGACCCCCTCCTCCTCATGCACCCAGCTCTCCTTTTATAGTCAAGGAGTGAGCCGGTTTACAAATGGGAACGGGGCTTTCGAGTTGTGGGCAGCGCGGCTACACGCCGCACTAGTCTGATCCCTAGCCGCTACTGTGGCTCTAGTCAGGCGGCGTCCTGTCAGCCTGGTCGCCGGGCAGGTGGTCGAGATGTCAACCCAGACTGTCGCGGCCGTCTTGTCGCCGGTCCGGTCTTCGTCCCTGTTCAGGGTGATGATGATGCCGTAGCCATCCCGCTGCTGTACTCGAGGTGTCAGGCGGCGCTGCGAGATGGGACGGGTGTCACTGTGCAGGTCAGATCGCGTGCCTGCAAGTATATGAGTTGCTGGGTAGAGTTAAGGCTTCCCAGCTACTCGTCGTAAATGCCTGTCCTCCTTGCCAGAGGAAAATCTTCTCGACGAAGTCTCCCAACTCGGGGTCGGACGAAGCGCGGCTTGTGGGCCCGCCCGGCTGGGAGTCGGGCGAGGCGGAGTTCGGGGCCCGCCCGACTGGGGGTCGGGCGAGGCGGAGTTCGGGGCCCGCCCGACTGGGGGTCGGGCGAGGCGGAGTCTGTGGACCCCACCCGACTCGGGGTCGGGCGGGGCGGAAGTCGTGGTCCCGCCCGACTGGGGGTCGGGCGAGGCGGAACTTGTATGTGCCCTCGGGGTCGGCCGTGGGTCCCTCGAGCGCTCTGTTGTCGTGTGCCTGTTCCTGTGGGCCCTACACAATTAAGCTGAGACGGTTAGCAGAATTAAGTATCCCAGATCAGGATACCCTGATTTGGGTATCCGTCAGCTTAGGACCCCTGCAATGTTTCTACATTGCTACACTTTACACACATATATGTTTTACAACTGTGTTAAATGAGTTTGGTGGTGTGTGTGATATATAATGGGTTTGGGAGTAGCACAACTGTGTTAGGTGATGATGTTGATGGTGGCGGTGATGATGGGATGGGTTGGATTGCGGGCAAGGCCACTAGTGGATTGATGTTGATGTTATAGGCCCCTAGTGTGGGATATGGTGCTTGCCCGGCCATATAAGGACCGGTTCTGACGCCCGTAAACATAATGATTCTCGTACAACCACGGAACCCCTATGGGAAGGACCTACCCTATCTTTCTGGTATTCTTGCAAATGCCATCTGAAGGCCAGTCGAGGCAACGAAAGCTCAGGAAAAGGACATAGGAAACGTACCTATGATCCGGCTCGCGGAACCCGCTATAGGTTACGGGAGTGCCGCCCGTCCTGGTATATGTTACAGGATCCTGCTATTTGTTACAGGAGCATGACGTACCCTTTTACAAGCGTACAGTGCCAGTGTGTGACCTTTCATGGCACAAGCCCCTGGGTGTGATTTCGTGGTGGAATTGTGAGACTACCCGGAAGATATGGACTAGGCGTTATGTACCCCCTTGCAAAGGGTGCATAGCTCGTGGGAAAAGATGTACAACCTCTGCAGAGTGTAAAATTCATCCGGATGGACGTTGTCACGGCATATGACACATTATTGTTGCACACGTATGGATTAGCCACTTCTCTCTTCCCTTGGCGTGTGAGTGGGTTGTAGTCAGCCCGTGTTTTGGAAGTGATGGCAAGTGTGCCGGGTCGGTATGATCCTTGAGGTCAGAAGGCCCAACTAAAACTTGGGAACTGGCGGGAAGGCTCCATACTCCCCCAGGGCCAACCAACTAAAATATTGACAATCAATTCCCTGTTTTATCTATGAATCCTTGTCTTGCTTTAGTGAACCCTGCATAAAGCTTGCTTTGCTGCAAATAAATCATATAGCCTCTTCCTTGCTAAGACCAAGTATGCATGTATATATATATACCCTTGTGTAGTGTAGGGCTTGCTGAGTACCTTATGTACTCACGCGTTTGCGATTGTTGGTTTAGTAGGAGAAGACTTCGTAGAAGACGACGACGATTGGGTTTTCGGTTCTGCCTCTCAAGTGTGCTTGTGGCTTTGGGCCAAGGTTTCCGCTGTCTGCTTCACCGTTAGCTGGTTGGTTGGACTTGGATATTTCCTTGTCATACCGCCACTAAGGGTCCTATATATCAGGTATTATGCTTATTTACCTATTCGAAGTATGCTTTTGATTATCATATCTGTGTTCTTGTGCGTATCAGTTACTGATCTAGGGACTGATACAGGATGCACAACATATTCCAGAAATGGGGTATGACACCCATGTCATCTCTCCGCTTCTTTTCAAATGACCAAAACATAAATTTTGGGCGCAAAAATAGCTAAATCACAGTGTGCACTACTAGGATATTTCATCCAGAAAAGTTCGGATGTTTGGGAAAGAAGTGGAAACGTGGGCTCGAAGTGATCCCATTTGAAATTTGGATTAGTATATGTACGTATGCAGAAAGAGAAATTTGGATTTAGCATATGTACGCATGCGACCTCGATCCGCCTGATTACCTACCCGACAAGAGGGTTTCTTGAGTGACGTACAAACAAACAGATTAATGGAACAAAGGATCAGGCATTCTTCTCTGATCCTGACCTTTACATGGACTCATGCTGATTGTCAGAGCGTGAATCCGGGAGAGCTAGCACTTGTACGTGCTTGAGAGGAACCACCGCAGACATAATTAGTCAGCTAGAACTGTTATGGTGCTTGAGAGGGACCTGCGGTTCCTCTATTCTCAGTTCCAAGTATATCACAATATTTCTCAAGTATGCACCTTTCTATTTATTGAATCTATTTTCATGAGTTTAAGTCATTACATCTGACGAATGGTTACTATTTTATTTGAAACACCATAACATTTCTCAAAAGTAGAATAACTAGTGCATGGCTCACAATTTTTTATAATGGTCCACAACTTACAATAATACCTTTTATGAAGTAACTTTCTATTTTTAACCGTTAGATTTAAAACAATTTATATCTGCAATTAATTAGTTTTGTAATTTGCCTTTTTGCATCGACGATTAATTAGGGGGAGAGGAACCATAAATTCCTTTCAAGCACCATAGCTCAAATGTGACCTCAGCAAATTGTTAGATTTATGGACAAGCATGTCCTGACAGAAAAGGATAGTTGTAAGTACACACAGGCCCCGACATCGCGTTACATCGACACACAGAATGCGATAATTTGCTGAGGTGTCCAGGAACTGTGTTTGTAAGTGGGTTGACACGTACAATTTTCGAGTATAGTAAACTAAGCGCCCTTTACCGTGCTTGAAAGGAACCAAGAGGTTCCTCCCCATACATAACACTCTCAATTTGATTATGGTGCTTGAAAGGAACCTGGGTTCCTCCCATGCCGATTAATATAATATCAGCCGTTGGTGCTCAGTTCATGTATTAGGCATCTCCATCATCGTCGAAAGCGGCTTCGCTCCATTGAAAATCATCTATTAATTAATCGGATGCCACGGTCCATTGAAAGTTCAGTGCCATTGGTGGTCCGACGCCACGGTCTACGGACGCCGCATGGGCACAGCTCCATTGAAAATCATCTATTAATTAACATGTATCCGGTTGTTACAGATAGATATCTGAATAAATTTTGTTTCCCTGTGTAGTAGGTGACTTTAAGGGTCGTGCTGACATCAGGGTAACAGGACCAGATGGTACAGAAATGCTGATGCCCAAAGACCATAATGCTACTACTAAAAGGTAAGCATGAGCGTGAAGTGAGTTCATCAAAGTGCTATGCCAGTTGTTGTGGCCTTAAGGTTGCAAGTAGGGATGGCAACGGTAGAAACTCATCGGATTTACCCTCCCCAAACCCTTATCCTTTAAAAGGAACCTCCACCCGCTGGATAACCTAAATAATGTCACGGGTAGAGTTTTTCACCCATACCCATACCCGGCGGGTAAAATATACCCATCGGGTACCCATACCCGCCAACCATCTTGAAATTTCAACAGCATAACATCAGTAAATATGTATATAAAGATTAATTCTAAAAGTAACATGATAGAAAAACAGCACAAGTATATTTAGCAATTCAGCAGCACCATCATTCATCACTTAACATCAAGTATTACCACTAGTCTAGTACATGATCAGAAGTTCAAACTAAATCATCAAGTCATGGACCGGGTATCCACGGGTGGCGGGTTCAGGTTCTGCGGAACCGTATCCTTACCCGGTCTATCCGATAGGTAAGCCTTTCCACCCATTAGTATACTCACGGATATAATTTTTTAACTAAATCCTCCCCCTAATAGGAGGAAAATCCATCGGGTCGCGGGTAATGGGTACCCATTGCCATCCCTAGTTGCAACGAGTATTGGTCTTGCTTCATTCCACTCATTCTTGTGGAAGATGTTCTTTGAGATGCATGATGACCATAAGGTACTGTCTTTGTTTCATTTCAGACTTCATATATTTGAACAAGCCTATAATCTGAAACTGAAATGACAGTGCATAAATCTTTAGTGAAACATAACCAAATCATGCTCCTATATGTTGTGCAATGTTCTCACATGTACTGTTTTCCGATTTATAATTCCACCTTATCTTTTTATCTGAATATTTTTTTTGTCCTTCATATTGAATCAGACGGTTCAAATGTCTTTTCATGGATTTTGTGCTGCTCTATAGGGACAGCATCTGAAAGCAAAAGAATCATTTCTTTGCTATACAGAGGAGGCTGCAGACTGCAGCAGTTTTCTGTCTCTAATAAAATCATGTAGGTCGGCCTCAGCCTCAAGGTAATCACACAACTTCCTTTCCCTTTCATACGCGAAAGAATTTTGCTTTACTATCTGCATACGAACTTTTGGTCTATTTAGATTTGTGAGCATTTTTTTTCTCAAAGTATACTTAATTAATTGTGTTTTTGTTTGCTGCATGTGTCTCATGGTGTCGACTTCTCCTGATAATTCAGATTCAACAGCTCGGCTATGCTGATTCAGACGGTTCAAGTTTATAGAAAGACAGGGTTGTGATAAGCGTTTGAGTTGGTTTTGTTTGTGTATACATTGTAACTGAGTTGATAGATGACTACTGATTGATGGCGCTGTGAGTCAACTTCTTGTTCATGTGTTTTGAAACACAAATGGATTGTTAAACAGAATTCCGTAGCAAGGCATGTGCGTACGGCTAGTTCCCATTGAATCGAAGAATGCGATCTCTTCTACATGCTTTACGCATTTTATATTCGTGAACGTGTTCTGTGCCTCTATGATTCCAATGTCTTTGTATATGTAGTTATCGATGATACGTTGATTTTGGGTGTCTTCCTGTTTTTCAATAGCCGTATATTCTGGGAGCTGGATGTTCATATCAGATAAGACCACTTAAGTGCTAACTCGACAATCATTTGTCGTAACAACTCAATTCCTTTACTCTTTTAACACAATACAAGCACTCACAATCATACACGTGTACTTACCTCTATAAACACATGTACGCAACTTCTATCCATATGAGTGCCTTCGAAAGACTAGACCGGCTGGTCCCGAGATTCACGAAGTCCCCGTAGGCATCTCGCTATCAATAGGGACATCGTCTCCCACTAAATACACAACGTCTTTAGATTCTACAAAATTCGTTCTCACTGGAATCAAAATAAAACGAAACAATAGTATACGATAGAAGCAAGAGGAGGAGACAATTAGGGAAAATACTTTTTTTTTTCAAAAGGACTCCTCCAATGCAATCTTCAACTCAAGAACAGATTGATGGAAGGCCTCTCGCCCAATTACGCCCCTTGCACTGTTGCAAAATCACCACCAATCAGTGGGCACACCGGCAGTCCGCAAACGGCGGCCGGACATGACGGTTGCTGTTCGAGACCTCCGCGGCCACCAATCCAGGTTGAGCCCGTGCAGGAACGCAGACACGATGGTGAAAAGGGGAGCATGTGAGCGTAGGCGAGACGGCGCTGTAACAATTGTCCGGATCGAGTCCGACGAGCACACCTGCCACCAAAACGGCAGTTGGACGGCTCTGTCCGGGACCCGACGGGCACTAATAGCCAGGGTGCTGTTTGAGTTTTGTTTTGGCAGGGTGTGACGTCGCGAGGCAGCTAAACTACGAAATTAATAGCCGGATAGGAGTAAGGAGAAGAAGTCTCTCTCTCTTGCCTATGCTCTAATTACAATTAATCAGATTCGTAAATACTTTTTTAACATCGATTGTTGGCAGAGGGCTCCAACCCCCTCTTGGCGTGAGAAAAACTCTGAAGGTCCGTAAATGTGTCCGACTTGTATTTTGTGCGCCACATCGTTTGCCAGTGGCTTAAGTGACTGTGCAAAGCAAAGAGTACTGATCATGGCCCTCCCCCCCCCCCCCCCCCCCCCCCCCCCCCCAAGTGATGGTTGGGATTAGTCGAGAGGGGAGGTGCCTCTGGTTCCCCTCAAGCACCGTAAACAGGGGTATTAGTTTAGAGAATGGTCCCCTGGCTATAAGTCAAAGTCATCACCCACCTCCTCTGGCCCCAAGACAGCCTCGACTTACGCCGTCCTTCTCCCCCCATTCTCCATCGACTCCACCGGTCCACCCATCGGCCGCCGCCCTCCCGTGAGCCAAGCACCAGCATTTGGACAACCGGACCCGCGGCATACGGTGCGCCTCCCTTCCCCAGGCTGCCACCTCAAGCACGCCACGACTGCTTCCCCCTCCCGTTTTCCGTGCTGAACTGCAGTGGCAAGCGACGAACAACGTGCGTAAGGAACGGTGGATTTGGCGAGCAGCAGTGAGGTGGATTGCAAACCGGCGGAGAAACCTGGAACTCGTTCTGAAGGATTTCAGTGAGGAATTTATCTGAAGAAGGTATTGATTGTTTTCCTCATCATAAAGTATGGTTTCATCATCCCCTCTTTAAGTGAAACTGCACAGCTTGTTAGGTCACACAGACAAAGGGATCCTTTGTGATTCTGCCATCGTCAGAGGCAACCTTATCGAATATAAATAAGCAAAGAGAAATAAATGTTATCTGTGTTCGTTTCATTTATGCATGATGTAATCATCTAAAAATGTATGAATCGGTATGGCATAGTAGCACATTTTCTTGTTGACAATTTACCTGTGAAAAGTCCTGTTGTTCAAGGTGTTCTCAAATTACACCTGGTAGCTATTTTATTCACAAATAATGAATCAGATATGGTAATCTATAAATGTTTCAAGGTAGCGCCAACTAAACTTGATTTTATTGTGCTTTAATGTCAATCAAATAAAAACCTAATGAATCTGGATGACCACTTCAATATAGTTCCTATAAGCTTTCTGTCAGCAAAGAGATGTTGCCCAAGAAACTGGGTGTCCCAGCCAAGAAAAGCTATGTTGCAAGGAAAAATCCATATATGTGTGTGCTAGAATTCTGTACTCCCGTCCCCATTTTGTTTTTTCTGCTACATAGACTCAGTATTATAAGTTTCAGTCTGTTCTGTAAATATTGACAGGTGTTGTTATCTGAATTGCATTCTTCTGTGATCTCCCTTTTGCTATCCTGGTACTGATTAGATGATATTGTGCAGGAAGATATGGTTGATTTAAGTGCAGAGGCTCCATCAGATATTGATCAAATTCTCAGCACTACATTCAGCAGTGAAAGTGCAGGTTTTGACTTCTACAACAGTTATGCTCATGAGAAAGGTTTTAGGGTAAGAAAAGACTACGTGGAAAGAGACAGTGCCACAAAGCAAATATGTCTGAGAAAATTTGTTTGTCGCCGGCAAGGGTTCCGTGAGCAGAAGCACGTGAAGGAAGCGAGTAAGAAAAGGAAAGCACGGGAAATTACCCGCTGCGGGTGTCGAGCCAAATTGACTATTGCTCTCAACAAGAACACAGGGCAATGGTATGTGAAGGATTTCATTGATGAACACAAACACCCTTTGGACACACCTGATATTGTCCTACCCTCACATAAAGAGATTAGTTATGCACAGAAAGCCAACATCTTTGAGACAGAATATGACGCGCTGCGTTGTAAGAAGAAGAGACACGACCAATGCATAAGCTCAAAGCACAAAGAACTGGTTGATGATGAAGCAGAGGTATGCTGTTGTTTCTCTGTGTAACTAATACACTTGATTTGTACATCTATCTTGGAAATAAAGGATATGTTTGTTTTACAGCTTCTTGCTTACAAACATGGAGACATGAAGGTTGTTTGCTCACCTACCAGGTACGTCAACATTGTTGAAGGGCTCTCAGACAAACACAAGACCGCCATTAAAAATGTCGGATTTGAAGGTATGCTACACATGAAAAAAATACATCTTCGCCGTTTAATGCTCGTGAAGATCGCCAAGAGGTATATCCAAGAGACCCAAAGCTTTCTCCTTGGTGGTAAAGAAATCCGGATGACTCCATCAGATGTCTATCATATAATGGGCCTGCCAATACAAGGGAATAATATAGACGTTAGTGCTGTTACACATATCAACAAAGAACTACTTTGTGCATACAGAAGCAAGAAACGAAGCTGTAATCAAATTACTCTGAAAGCTCTTGAGCAGAGCATTACTGCATCTAAAGATCCTGACGATGACTTCATACGACAATTTGTTTTGTATACCATTGGCATTATTTTAGCACCGACGACAAAAGACTACGTCAACTCCAAATATTTGGCATTTGTTGAGAAGGTGACAGAAATTCCAAAGTTTAACTGGGGACAATTCACATTCACTAACTTACTGGGTTGCATTCATTCTTTCACGCAAGCTGAGAAAGTTAATCTTCAGGGAAATCTAGCTTTGCTCCAAGTAAGTGTACTTTACCCGGAAATTTTTGTGTACACAATTTCTCATCACAGTACCTGTAAAGAGTCCCTGACTGCTTTTCTTTTATTTAGTTTTGGTACTGGGAGCACATACAGGCTTATAGCCAGCATGATGTTTCCTATTCTCCGGCACCCCATCCGTTGATGGCACGATGGGATGAACAAAATGCAAAACTACGAACACATGCTTATGATGCAGACGGACTAGATGGGGGAGTGGTATATTTGTAGCATTGTGTGTGTACTTTGTAATATTTGCAGCATTGTGTGTGTACTTAACTTTATATTGATTTCACATATAAATACCTAATTTTGCAAGGTTATTATGACTTTTGTGAGTGCTCCGATAAACACCGTCAATGATCAAGCAAGGCATGAAGCACAGGAACAGACCCAACGTAATGAAAGAGGCACAGATCGTCTACATTCAAAAGAACAACCGATGTCTAATGAACAGGTAAGAACATCAAAATAGCAGTCTGTATCTTACCAAGTAAAGTTTTTTTGGAGTGTTTATTCAGTTTATTCTTAATCGTTTTTTAATTTCCATTGAAAATACACATATCTCTCTGGACTAACACAGTAGACAAATTGTTCATACCAAATTAAAATAAACTTATTACACCTGGGGTTTAGGCCACCAAGCAAAATGTGATCACCCTACAGTTCATTACATGTTTGAAAAATGACAAACTGCCAAAGTGCCAACACATATGTGAAACACAGCTTATCCCAAGGGAATAAAACAATGGATGTGGGCAGCTAATTTACTAATAAAAATGAAAGCTATAATGAAAGATTCGGGTTGCATATCTGGTTTGAAATGGAAGAAGACATGCCTTCCTTGAAATATTTTGTTTTTTACAACGCATGGAACTATTTGTATTGTCGTACATAACAAATCACTTATCTGTCCAGGTGGATATCATACTGCAAGCTGAGTTGAAAACGGAAACTGCAATTTTGCAAGCAGAGCATAGACTTTGTTCAAAAATGTCCACTCTACAAAAGGAATTGATGGAGAACAGAATGCAAGATTCTACTAGGGTGTGTGCCGTCGAAGATGGAATTAACTATATTATAACGGAAATGAAGGTCTGTTCTTGGCTTCTTGCAAACTTTATTTCACCCATATTTTGCTTCTAATTTATCTTTTCAATTTCTTTCTACAGGACATTAAAAAAGCGTTAAACACCATGGCCACACCATGCAAGTGTCAATATTTCCAGGTGAGAATTGAACCCTGATCACTTGATGTCTTGTTTAAACATATAAGCAAAATGCATTAAGTATTCCCTTCCACTTATTTCCTGTACAAAAAATATCTGGCCAGCAAATAATATGCAAGTACAAGATAACCTTTTGTCCATGTCTGCATTTGCATGAAGTTTATCAAAAATGTCACCTGATCACAACAACAACAACAAAAAAATCTAAACTGCATGTTTGTAAAGTACCCAGCTTTATACACTAACGAAAACCACACACTCCAGACAGCTATTTGATCTTCAAGTGCAAACTTTGTGCAGGAAGAAGCATCCCTGGGTGATGAAGAAATTAGAGCAACGAACGAAGAATATGGAACTCTGCCAAGCGGCGCAAATCTAGATCCAAGGCGTTACAATACAAACAACAAATTGAAAAATAAGAAGATGGAGCAGCTTGAAACAAATACAGCAGAGAAATCCACTGAGATTATATTCTCTTCTAAAGGTATAAACTGCAGAAAACCAATTGAAGGATGTGTTCCAGAGGAGACAAATCAGCTGAATAACTTCCAAGAAAAAATAGAACTTTATAGTCTTAAATAAAAGTTTCATTAATGTAACTAAGTTGTTCCCGTTGACAGTTTTCAACAACGATGACTACACCTTGACCCAGGATGATGAAAAGGCATTGCAGTTTATCATAGATGGCTATGACTCAGCTGAAGTCGTTGACCTTCCTAATAATGACCGTCTCACAGTTAAAGAATTAAAGCCACTTACCAATGGTGGCTGGCTATCTGATGTTGTGAGTTTCTTTGATTCCCCATCTCTATCTACTATTTGAACTTCTAACTAATATGTCACATTTGCAACTTTTGCAGGTGATTGACGCATATGTATATCTTAATAACATAGAGAACGGTCATATATCAGTTGTTGCAAATTCTCAGAGCCAAGTGTTATTAAGGGAAAACGAGATTTTTGAGCCAAGCAGAAAACAAAAGTTGGCCCTTGACATTGGCAAGCGTTGTGCAACACGAGACCTGGTATGTACCATTCCGTCGCCACCTTACATTAACATATTCATGTACAAACCACAGTAACACGAAGTGTAAACTATTATTTGATTGATAGGTATTTGTGCCATTCAATTCTATCAAATGCCACTGGATCTTATTAGTCTTGAATTTTAGAAGAAAAGAGATACAGATTCTAAATTCTTTAGCATGTAAACCCAAGTCCCGCGACTGGAGAAAGGAGACTACTCTGGTAACTCTGCTATGATACTACGCTAGCTATTGCCATGCATCTACAGTACACATTTTGACTACCTAAATTACTGATTGAGGATGCAACAGGTAAATTCCCTACAAGCATGCATCGAGTATGCAGTAAATGTTGGTTTGGTATCACCTGCTGAGCGCATTGACCTTAATCTGTGGGACAAACATATGTACACTAACATACCACAACAAGAGGATGGGTACATCTATATTCATATGCTTTATACAAGTTAGAGATCCTACACATAATAAGTGATACATATCCTTTAAGCATTGCAGAGATTCTTGTGGTCTATATGTAATCAAATACATGCTAGCGTGGAATGGGGTTGAAATGTGCGAGACTTTTACACAGGTGCATTTCATGTCATTGTTTATTATCTTACGCATTTGGAACTTTACTATTATTTATCATTAGCTCTCTTTAGGAACAAATGAATATTTTTCGAAAGAAAATATGTTCGAGGCTACTGCATTCTGAATTGAACCGAAGGCGAAGAGCATCATACAGCCAGCCTATCACGGTTTGTGTTATTAGGCCACCTATCTTCATATTGATTTATTTAGCTTTCTCACCTCCACAGTTAAAACCCCTGGTTTTCTATTTTTCAGAAGGAAGAATACTTGGCAAATAAGCCAAAAGATAGTGTGAACCAAGGAAATGTCTCAGATGACGATGTCATGATAGTAGGGGAAAATTTCAGTGCAAATGGAAATTGAGTGCAATGGTGCAAACATGCTGATTGTGATCCAAGGGCTCTTGTTCCTTCCATAATCCCACATGTGGTCTTTTGGAAATACCTTCCGGATTGTCTATCTTTATTTTGGAAATATTTGGAAGGAACAAGAGCCTTTAGATCACGATCAGATGAGCGGAAATGCATGTTTGCACCATTGCACTCAATTTACATTTGCACTGAAATTTTCCCCTTAGTAAGGACAAGTAATGATGCATGTCAAGGGGATCAGTATCATCTACCTTTCCCCGGGTATGGCAAACTTTGCCTTTCCTGATCCTGGCGGCTCATCCTAGAAGAAATGCCCCAGGGATGTGAGGATGCAATCCACGCAGCAATAATGCTGGATCATAGTAGGGTGTCACACCTACGATGCTAAATGTATGCAACAATAGACATCGTAGGGTGTCCAATCCAAGTCTGTACAAATTAAGTCCTTGTCAGTAGCACTAAACAATCATGAAAGTTGCGAAGTATTTGGATCTTGTGATAGTTAATTAGTTAAGCGTTAGAAACTTCTTATATAACTACATTTCCATCGCCTGCAACTTCCATGTACAAATGTCTTTTGATGTCTGTCCAGGTCTGAATGCTACATTTGTTTACACAGTTAGTAATCTTTTTCTCTTGCAATTCTAGCGCTCTTACAAGTACTGATTAAAACTTTCTTAATTTGAGCCTAAACTTCCTAGGAGAAAGAAAATGAACCGTAAGCTTTCACCATGCTTTAAAATATTTGAATGCATATTGTTAAAACTACTACATGTTATATTTAGTTGGTGCTTAGGACTTCAAACTAACAGGAAATCAATGGGGTCAATCTTTCACTTGATTATGGGGGAAAAAAGTTGATAATAAAATCCAATCAAATCAAACTCAGTACATAACTTTCGAGAAAAGAAAAAAGTTTAGAATGGAGAAGACCTTAGATTCCACTTTTGACAAATCATCTTTAATTTCTTTAAACTTCCTGATTCCCGCCAACCGGAACACTAGATATAGCAGTGGATAGAGATGCCTCGTGGACGCAATCAACTTCGGATGAGGACCTACTACATGCTGAACAACCAGCAACATCCTGACCAAACCTGCAGTGATATGGAATCAAAGACAAACAAACTCAACTGAGCCAAATCAAATCCCAACAGAGCAGTTCTTGCACAAAATCGAGGAGAAGAGAGCATTCATGCCGGCACCAGACCTCATCGCGATAGACGAAGTCTGCGAGTCCATGGTGCCTCAGTGCCGCGTGCTGCAGCGGCCGATATTTCACCCCGAGCTTGTGCAGTAGCACCCCCGCATACCCCTGCGGCAAACTCGTACCCCAGGTCGACCCTGGCAAGCCACCGCCTCCGCAGTTCCCGTGTCGGTGCAGTAATCCTAAGCTAAGGACTTGGGGAATTCAGGCCGTTAGTGGGGGCAGGAGAAGAAAGTTGGAGGCGGCGGCCGGCTCTAACGGTCGGCTGATTCGAACGGTCCTGCTGGGTGCGCCGCACCTGCAACGGCTATCTTCCCAGTGAGGCTGCGGGTGGGCCTTAACGGATTAGTGAGATGTGAGTGTGAACAGAGATTAGTGAGGACCGAGGAGGACCGTCGAACTGGGCCGGCGCATGTCGTGTCGTGAACCCAGCAGCGTCCGGTTCGGTCTCACGACGCGTCGGCTGCTCTGGGCTCTGGCCTGGCGCTATGGGGGGCTTACCCATAGCGCGTCCCATGGCGGCCTGCTAAAGGGAAACGCGGGCGCAGCCCAGCTTTCTGGCTATTCAACGCACCGCTGAGCATTCATGCCGGCACCAGACCTCATCGCGATAGACGAAGTCTGCGAGTCCATGAGCCCAACAGGTAATTAATATTTTATTCGGCCAGGTGCACACACGTACATATATTCAATGTATGTACGTACGTAACCAGATTTTCTTGCCGGTTTGCATAGTCTTGCATACGGCTCCAGCAATCCTTAACTCAGTGCGAATAAAACTTTCCATCGCACAAACAAAGTCCTGAAAGCTCACGTCTTTCTGCAGCATGAAAATCGATGCCCTGCTTGGCTTGCCGGGTTTTATACCTGCAAAACATATCGAACACACACTAATAGCCAGGGTAAAAATCCATTAGCATTCGGTCAGTAATTTTAGCAACCGAACAAATGACTAAATCGGCTGAACATTTACTTAGCCAACTGAGCCAGAATTAGCTAACATTCTCATTTTTTGATATCAACAGGTGGGTCAAACATGTATCATGATAAAGATCTGGATCATTGGATGGAGAAAATGAACAATGTGCATCCATGTAGGTCTAATGTAAAAATTCTCTAGAAAAAGTTGCTTATACATCTTGGTTTGGTGCAACAGGAAGTTATTGAAAGTCTCTCTGTTTCTCTTCGTCTACCATACCACTTAGAAGTTCAGATGTTATATACTTTCGTCATGCCCAGTAGGTTTTTTGATAAAATGATTAAAAAGGAGAAGATAGATTATTGCTGATCAGGTGGTAAATTCCGTTAACAGAGTATAAATGAAGATATGGGGGAAAATGTTCATAAGCAAATGAACCAAGCCATTTTCTGAGGGACCTCCAAGCTAATTACGTGCCTTCTTGATCCCAAGCTGAGAACGAAGTCATAAAGTCAACGGGCTGAGATGTTGGTTGTGTTTTACTATTGCGTGCGGGCCGAACTACCAGGAAAGCGACTCAGTGGGCTGACCGGTTTCAGTCTGTCATTACACTTCCGTTTCGCAATGCTTCAGGGAGAAGGCACCTACACGAAATTCATAAAGAATCAAGCGCGGCGTACCACCGGGCCGTGCAAATTAATTAAACCCGTTGCGCTCCAGTGGTTGTAGTTTGGGCGGGCCGTTGAGAAGGATGGTCGTCGGAGAGTCTTCCTTGCTTGGTAGAAGGAATCGTGCGAACCTCTGTTTTTGCATGGCAGGCGTCAGTCCCGAAATTCATTACTCATGAGCAACGAAATTACATGGCACGAGTTCGTAAGAGTTCGCAGGAATCGTGCGAACCTGCGAGAGGCTATAAATAATGCATGGTTGTTTGTTTCCAACACAAAGAGGCATTCTTGCATGCAGTCATCGGGCCTGTAGCAGCTCATCTCTCAACGGCCGTCGAGCTCGCATTTTAGGCAGCATCTTACTTTATCAATGGCAAGCAACAGCAACGATTCCGTCCCTAGAGAAGCAGTGTCTTCACTGCAGCTGCCCAACGGCAACAGGAAGCTCAAGTCCGACGTGTGGCACTTCTTCGATTACCAGCCCTCGTCCACCGCCGGCGGGAGGGGCGACAAGGCAATATGCAAACGATGCGGCCATACTCTGAGCGCCTGCAGCGCGAACGGAACGTCGCACCTGCGCCGACACATTGGAAGCAGGAGCTGCGCCGCCCGGGGAGCAGCGCGGCAGCAGGATCCGGCCGTAGGGGAGAATGATGAACATTTCCCAGACAGTACATATTAGTCACAGAACATCACATTGGCACGGAGTATCACATTAGTAATGAACGAATAAAGACGCATAGTGGTGGCATTGTTCTTAAGTTTGTACTGTTATAGTAAATTAATATATGTATTTGTGGTGGTTGTATATGTATCAGTTCGAAGAAATATTATTGTGCCGGTATGGATGTACCTTCGAGGTTTAGATGTTCCCAAGGGTAGTCCACGATAAGTAATTAAAGAGAAGTTTTACGGTGCCCTATACTAGTGACATAATATCACTGATATCTAATGGTATTTTTTATCCGACGGATCAGATTGGTTTCCTCTCCCACCTCTAATACCACTAGTATTTTTATAATATCAGGGCATTTTAGGTAAGAAAAACTAATGGCAACATTGTAATTGTTAAGGGCGAAATCTTTTTCCAAATGAAAGGAACTGTCGTCAAGTTCATTTTTCTCTGTTCGCTAGGGTTCGATTCGAAGGAATGGTGGCGGCGGCGGCTGCTGCTGTGGTGATGGTGGATGTTGAGGGGGTGGGGGATGGCGGCGGCGGATTTGGCGGATTCGAGAAGGAGGTGGATCCTGCCTCCCTCCTCTGCGTAAGTTTCTCTGTCGGCCGCGGTGACCGCCTCGGCGTCGCTGCTGCTCAGCGCCGGCGCCGGCGGCAAGGCCTCCTCCTCCGGCGGCAGCACTCGTGCCTGCTCAGCGAATTTGGGTGCCGCGCCGCCGTGGCGGCGAATGGGAGAGGCGACGCACGTGGCGGCGGCTGGAAGGCGAAAGGCCAATCGTGGCCGGTGATTTCATCAAGACTTGCTCATCCTAGCCGGCAGCAACAGCAGCCATTTTTAGGCCTCGTCATGCACAGTGGCGGCGCCGCCGGATCGTGGCTGGTGTGGTGGCGGCAGCTTTCGCAGCTCTGAAGGCGAAGGAGAGGTCGTGTGGCCACGAATGGGTGGCACATTCCTCCTCTAGCACTGACGTTCGGATCTCGCGGCGGGATCCCAATGTTGCTCTTCCGAGGTGTAGCAAAGCGACGCGATGGGTGCATGATCAAGATAGTTCGGCGCAATGCAAAGTTTCAGAATTGCATGATCAAGTGCCTTTTCACAAAGATATGGAATCAACAAGTCTGTCAGAATGTCTCAGGGCGTGTTCGTTTCGTTTAGGACTAAAGTTTAGTCCAAAGTTTTTGCTATTTAAGAGTATTAAATAAAGTATGATTACAAAACTTTTTGCAGAACCTTGAACTATTTTGCGAGATGAATCTAATGAGGGTAATTAAGCCGTAATTAGATGATGGTTACTGTAGCATCACTGTGGCAAAACATAACTTAATTAGGCTCATTAGATTCGTCTCGTAAATTAGCACTCATTTGTAAAAAGGTTTTGTAATTAAATTTTATTTAATACTCTTAAATAACAAGATTCTCTGAACTAAACTTTAGGACTGAAGGAAACGAACAGGCTCTGATAACCTTTGCAAGTGAAATTATTCCAGAGAATAAAAACCTTTTCTAACAGGGATATGAATTATTTCAAAACACATCTGTCTGCTTCCATTTTGAAATTACAAATTCAAATAAAAACCTTTGCAAGTGAAATTATTCCAGAGAATTCCATAGAAATCCAACAGCAGTTCTACTCTTCAATGGGCACAGAATTTATATGCATCTTGTCCCTCTTATATGAAAATGCAGCCTCACAGATAACCTTTTCTTTGATTTCTCGCAAATCAGCAGCACATTTCACACCACAACATGCCATCGATTCATGAACACCGATGCCAAATCCTCAAGACTATTTTCTGAATCATTATCATTTCATCGAACAACTTAAGTGCCACCTGATAGCTAGTATTCCTTCACAACAGGGACAGTGAAATACAAGAGCCCGTGAGCCCGATAATCAATTCTGAATCATAAACACTTATGTCGTTGCATCATATTTAACTGTAATGTTGAAGAATGACCAAAAAGAGGATTCCTTTGCTGAGAGTCGACCTCATGCAAGTCGTGATCCTTCTCGCGGGCTGGTATTGGTGGCAGTGCGCGGCGCGAAGAGCAGCTTGGATTCAAACAGGGAGCATAGGGCGCCTTGTCGATTCGAACAGGGGGCAGGCGCAGGGCGCCTCTGGACCAACGAGCCCGGAGGAGATCGAGTGTGGAGTCATTGGCAGCTTTATGTGGCGGCATCTGGGCGAGAACTTCAGGGTGGCAGCACGGGCACGATGAGGGAATTGAAGGGGCGATCGAGGGTCACGGCGAGATGTGCAAGAAAGTGGGTGTGGCGGTGTTGGAATGACGAGCGAGGGGGAGATCGAGAGTGCCGCAGCGTGGAAACTATGATGGTGAGCTGGGAGAGAGTGGGGTGGTGGCGCTAGAACGATGGGCAAGTTCGTTGTGATGTGGCGGCGGAAAATGGGGCTATCCGAGTAAAATGACAGTCCTACCCATTATCATACCACTAGTATTATATCATTAGTATAAGGCACCGTAAAACTCCTCTAATTAAAAGGCGGTGGTCAAATTTAGCAACCAAGTGATAGCCAGGTTTAGACAACAAAACTACATTGAAGCTTTGGTTTGTTTCTGAGTACAGGTCAAGAACAGGTTGATATGATCAGATACAAAAATTGGATTGGTATTAGTGGAGTTCTAAGAGGGGAACTTGCCCCGAGTTTCCACTTTGCAGGCGCTTTTCTGATATTGTAGTTGTGTTGACTGTTCTGAAGTGCAAAAATCAGCTTTTGCTTAAGAGATACAAACGAAGCACTGCCATGATGGGAAACAAAAAGAACAGAGGGAGTAGGAGCTAAAATTAGACCTACATGACATCACTGTGCCAACTTTGGGAGAACCCGAGTGGCCAGAGCCGGTGGGCTCCGGGAGCTTCGCTCCTGTCGGCTGCCCGGGTTCGATTCCCAGCTGCGGCACCGCTGCAGTGAGCAGTGCCTGAAAAATGGTACTGTTCACTGCAGTGTAAAAAAATCCCCTCGTCTTCCCCGGGTCAAAGCACATGGTAAAGACTCGCGCCGGAGCTCACAACGGCCAACTGAGTCTCTGTGTAGGATCGGGGAGGGGGTTCGGGGGTTTTCTCGGCCTGCGTGAGAGGCTCTTCTCCTTAAGCAAATGCCGTCGGGGGCGGTCTTACCCCCGGCAGGTCGAGTTTTACATGACATCACTGTATTACATGTGTATTAAAGCATATTATATTGTTGTATGTATTATTCTTACCTATTCGTATAGAAATATTATATTATTGGTGCCTCTTAAAGAAATTCATAGTGATTTATAGCCTATAGCATGTATGAATTAATTAGTTTAGAGACAAAATTACAGACATGTCACATAAGCAGGCCTTTGTGGAGCTGGGCTATGCTGGACAGTGGGAAAACAAACGAGGAGGCCTGCTTGCCATGTTGGGTTGGGTTGTAGAGACTATAAGAAATCCACCTGGCCCAGCCCACAACCGGGCGCGGCCTGTCCAAGGTCCGGGCGCGACGGAAAAGTAGCCTGTCCAAGGGCCGGCGCGGCCTCCTCCCACATCCCGGGCCACGCGACGCGACCAGCGATGGAGTCAAGTCAACGTCCACCTGCGGCGACGGCGAGGGAGGAGCCGGACGTCCTACCTATTATCATACCACTAGTATTATATCACTAGTATAAGGCACCGTAAAACTCCTCTAATTAAAAGGCGGTGGTCAAATTTGGCAACCAAGTGCTAGCCAGGTTTAGACAACAAAACTACATTGAAGCTTTGGTTTGTTTCTAATTACAGCTCAAGAACAGGTTGATATGACCAGATACAAAAATTGGATTGGTTGAGTTCTAAGTGGGGAATTTGCCCCGAGCAAGGTTTGCA
Source organism: Eragrostis curvula (assembly GCA_007726485.1). NCBI lineage: Eukaryota > Viridiplantae > Streptophyta > Magnoliopsida > Poales > Poaceae > Eragrostis > Eragrostis curvula. The sequence goes on from RWGY01000056.1 coordinate 106,641, forward strand.
TTCCCGTATTAACCGGAAAAACCGGGGCGGACCGAGATGTCCGGTTACCGCAAAAAACCGGAAAAACCAGTTGAAAACCGGATCAAAACACAAATAACGAAATTTGAACAAAAAAGTGTCGATATTTTCGGTAAACCGGACGAAAATTCCGGTAAACTGGACAAGAATTCCGAAAAACCGGTTTAAAGAGAAAAAATGCAAAAAAAAATGAAACAAATTGAAACAAAAAATATGTTTAAAAACTAGATAAAATTTACAGCCTAATGGTGGAAACGGAACACATAAATTCGATCGGATGGTTTGTCAAAAAAATTGAGGAATATTGCTGGTTTGAAATTTTCTTTCTTTTTTCTTCTTTTTCAACTCAGAAAAAATGCGTGATTTTTTTGACCCATCAAATGATCAATTTTTCGTGTTATTGTTCCACCATTGTGCTTCAAATTTCATCTAGTTTTTTTACATATTTTTGTTTCAAATTTTGTTAAATTTTTAATTTTTGTTGAATTTTGAATTCAAAAACCAGAGAACCAGGTAAACTGGACCGAACCGGTTTTTCCGGTTTTTGTGGTAACCGGTCTGATTTACTGCGGTTTTGTAAACCTTAGCCCCGAGTTTCCACTTTTTTTTTTTTGACAGGAAACCCCCGAGTTTCCACTTTGCAGGCGCTTTTCTGATATTGTAGTTGTGTTGACTGTTGCAAAAATGAGCTTTTGCTTCAGAGATACAAACTAAGCACTGTCATGACAGAGGGAAACGACAGAAAAGAAAAAAAGAACAAAGGGAGTAGTAGGGATGGCGATTCGGGATCGGGTATCGGGTATCCGACCCGATGGAGCCGGGTATGGGGCTCGTTTTCTACCCGTAGGTGGCGCCTGTACCTGCCCCGACATGAGTCTGGTACGGGCGCGGGGATTTATCCTCACCCATGGGTAACCCGACGGGTACCCGTATTTTGAATTTAATTCTAAATTTGACTCATTTTATCTAATATATGTGGTGTTTTATGTTAATGTGTGCTGTCCATAGGTGGTCTAACAATAGTTTTAGTCAAAAAAATTTCATGTGTTGTTGTTTGTGAAAATTTGTTGAATTTTGATACTAACATGTGTTTATAATGTTGCCCCGTGGGTATCCGATACCCGTCCCGATACCCGATGGGTACGGGGACGGGTAGGGATTTTCACCCACGGGGACGGAGGCGGGTGGGGATTTTTACCCCTTGCGCCTATCGGAGCGGGTATGGATTTGCTCTACCCGCCCCGAACCCGCCCCATTGCCATCCCTAGGGAGTAGGAGCTAAAATGAGACCTACATGACATCACTGTATTACGTGTGTATTAAAGCATATTATATTGTTCTATGTATTATGTTTATCTATTCATATAGAAATATTATATTGTTGGTGCCTCTTAAAGAAATTCATAGTGATTTATAGCCTATAGCATGTATGAATTAATTAGTTTAGAGACAAAATTACAGACATAAGCAGGCCCTTGTTGAGCTGGGCTATGCTGGACAGTGAGAAAACAAAAGAGGAGGCCTGCTTGCCATGTTGGGTTGGGTTGTAGAGACTATAAGAAATCCACCTTGCCCAGCCCACAACCGGGCGCGGCCTGTCCAAGGTCCGGGCGCGACGGAAAAGTAGCCTGTCCAAGGGCCGGCGCGGCCTCCTCCCACATCCCGGGCCACGCGACGCGACCTGCGATGGAGTCAAGTCAACGTCCACCTGCGGCGACGGCGAGGGAGGAGCCGAGCGGTGGGCGCGGTTTGCGGGGGCCTGGCCTTCTACCACTGCGCTGTGTCCCTCGCCGCCGACGTGCTCCTCCACTGGTCGCTCTCCATCCTCTTCCGCCACGTCCACATCTCGTGCGTACCTCCTCCTCCTCCCCTCACTCGTCTTCGTCGCCTTGCCCCTTCCTTCCTGTATTCTCTTCGATCCAAGCAAGTTTTTATCTTACTTGCGCTGCTATTTCGTGGTGGGGGTAGCCATGCTAACAAACGAAGAGATAGTATGTTTTCAAATGGCCAACGATGGAGGACGATTTGTCCAAGGTGCTCAGCATGCTCTGGAACAGCTTCTTTTCTTTTTGTTTTTTTCAATATATTTCTGGGCTAGCAGATTGGCCTCTATATTTGTTTAATCTCTGAAGTAATTTCAGAGAGCTAACTGTACTTTGCTTCTTTTTGGCCCTCTTTGATGAAAAGGCAGACCATTTGCGGTTCAAAATTAATCCATGATGTAGGCATTGCCATTGGAATGTTGGTCCCTCCAAATGAGCATCCCTTGTGCTAGTTCATATGGGACTTTTCGTGAAGCGATAAATGACCGCGCACGCCACATGAAAGCGCAGATGACATTGGAATACAGTCATTTTTTTAGCCTGTTTTTGTTGATCTTAAGACACAAATAATGTCATCTTTTATGCGCCCAAACAACAGTTCAATTCGATAATGAAATTGTACAGTTAATTTCATTGTCTTCTGTCGCAGAACTGGTAATGAAAGTGATATGAAAGATAATACTTCATTGAATCTTATACCACACATCTTGGAACTTTTTCGATCATGTTATCGGTTCAGATAGGATTAGGTGAATTTATCCTGTTGCTCTTAATTTCTTCGTTCAGTCAGTTCTTACTTGCTCTGCTGAAGTTATCCTATTGCATTACAGAACATCTACATCTTACACATCAGTCGATTCTGCCAAATATATAAAGAAATTGCTCCTTCAAACTCTTAGTAGGCTTACCACACTACAAACTTCTTTTAGGTGTGTGCAAGATTCGTATAAAGGATAGAGCAATCTTTTTGTCGATGAGAGCAGCGCAGTAACAACCACAAAGGCCAAGAAATGCATAGATCACACTGCAGACAGGATGAGTTCAGTTGTTCCGAACCTATCATTCTCTAGATGCAGCGTAATGCAGGCCGCTAGCTGCCACCGCCGACCTGCAACTTAAGAGACGAGGCACATGGCAGGAGAAGTCGCACAAATGTAAATCTATATGTGCCCCCCAAAAAAGAAAATCTAAGGAGAAAAAAGAACGGAAGAGGGGGAACAGCCAGCCAGGCCTCATCTCGATGTACGCAGTTGAGAGCACCCTCCAATGCCCTACGCGGGACGGCAGCGGCTGATGACAAGAGTGTAGTCATAAAATCAACGAGTTGAGATGTTTATCCTTACTGACGACAGTGATGAATAATGATCACAGATGGTGCTTGCGTGCGGGCCTATCTGCTGCCAGATAAGCAACTCAGAGGCCCGTCCGCGCCATGCCGGTCCGTCAGGCCAGCTACAGGTCCTATTCGCCTGATGGACAGACATCTCTTTGGTGAAAGTCGCACAGAATGATACACGACGGGCCGACGGGCCGTGGAAAACTGAGTTCGATCGATCACTGGAGAAGGTAGGTGGTTTGCCGGAGTGTCTCGGTGCGTCCGTGGGAAGGAAGGAGTCACTCTCGGGCCTCGGGCCTCGCTCGGTAGAAGGAAACGTGCGACCCTGCGAGGCCCGGCAATGGCGGCGGCTATAAGTATATAGTCATTGGTTCCAACAAGAAGAGACATACCTGCATTCAGCTCTCACCGCCAGCGAGCTCGCATTTTAGCATATATAGTTTCCACTTCCTCATCAACCTCTTATCAATGGCAAACAACAACAACAATGGTTACGTCAACAGGGCGCTCAACTCCGAGGTGTGGCAGTTCTTCGATTACCAGCCCCCGTCCACCGCCGGCGGGAAGGACGCCAAGGCAATATGCAAGTTGTGCGGCCGCGCTCTGAGCGTCAACAGCGCGAACGGCACGGCACATCAGAAGCACCGGCTGCTTGAAATTCATTGCTGACGCCTACGACGGCCTCGTGGCCCAGGGCCTCGACCGCATCGGATGATCAAGGTCAACGTACGATAGATCGCCCTCTCCTCAATGCATGCATGCATGATATATATAGTTTATGATGCCTTTAACATTCCGTTCCAATCAAGTTGATCCAAATTAAACCAGCAGCTTCCTCCATTTCATCAATTGCTGACCAGGCTAGTCCACATATAATCACATCAAGATGATTGACACCGTACCTTCATGTAAAACATATGCAGGCGAGCAAGATATCGATCGTACAAACAATACAAGAGAGGGCACACGAATGGTTGTACTCGGTCAAGACAAGAAATGGAAAACGGCCGCATACTTCCGTGTTTCCTACTAGTAGTTTATATATATACTAGCAAAAGTGCCCGTGCGTTGCCACGGGCTGGCCGGAAAAAAAGTCCACAATTAAATTATTTAGTAATATCTTCGAAGATATATTTTTGTGCACACAATAAATAATGAGTAACCACAATTGAACATCAAAACTAATCACTTAATGTTGGCAAAGATCAAACAAATGAATGGAGCGGTGATAGTACTCAGGCTGAGTAGTATCACCAATCACGAGAACATTAACAAGTTGGGCACTTCAACGCTCAAACACAAGCTCATCTGAACCCGACAATACAACATGGCTGGCAAGCCCATGTGCAACCCTATTACATGACCATGACACGAATTAACTGAAACTTTGGCAAAAGTGTTGTAGATAATGCTTCTGGCTTCACGTATCAAGACACCAAAGTCAACAATATCAAAACTATAACCTTTCAGTGCTGTCGAGAAGTTTGCCAACTCTGTTTCAAACATCACATGTTCTATGCCCGGTTCTTTCATGCATGTAAGTTAACTAATCCCCAGACAGAACGTCCAAAGTTTTTTTCTAAAACAAATGTAGACAACTGGTGCTGTAACATAGCTGATGATAATTGTGTATCAAGGATGTGAATTTCACAGATAAGATCAAAATTACATGTATGACAGGTTGAATTGTTAATCAAACTGAACCTCATGCCTCTTCGAAAGTCACATCTTTATTTCATCTGATTCTCGACCTCAGTGGAATCCCCGTTCACAATGCATCTTTTTTAGAAAGTCACATCTGTGAAACAAAGCAGATATGGACTGGATCTTTTTTATAAAGAAAAGGGAAATCAGCGGCAAGAAGTGAGATGAGTTGATCATTTATTGGCTAGCAATTTATATATAATTTTCAGAAATTTCAGCCAATTTGATTTATACTTTGCTGCTCTAGTTATTTTTGTACTGAAACAGATACAGTCCAGTAATCTAGAGTTCTTTATTTGCGTAAAAAAGATATAGAATTATTTAGCTGAAGAAACATAGTTATTTTCTATTTCATATGAAGAAATATAAATACAACCTATGCAGTGCCTGTGAAACATAGTTCCAGTTCCGATCATGCATTCAGACAGATGGAATAAATTCAGGAAAAAAATCATATGGAGTGGACAGTGATAATTTTGATTGATAATTAATTTTGGGGGGAAAATCCCAAATCTGATGAGGAATGGAGGGTGGGGCTCACCTCTTGCACGAGCCTCTTGTTGGGGGCTACAGGGAGATTTCTCTTGGCCAGATTTGATGGCGGCGTTGATGCTGGCAGCTACCGCCCCCGGCTTTTGGTTGGGGCGACAACTGCTCCATTTGAGGCTGGCAAGGGAGTAGCTGTCGTCGTAATCGAAGTTAGCCCAAGCTATGCTATCATCTCAGCCACATTGGCGGGCGCGCGGACGGCAGCGGAGGCAGGCTCTCACCGGGGCAGCGACGTCCTACGTGCCGATCTCCTCGGCTGCTGGCCGCGGCGACAGCATTCGTGACGACAAATAGAAACAGGCAAAAGCTTTATCTGCTATAGAAGCAAAATGATCACTGTCACCAAAACATGACAGCCACTGCCAGATTGCAAAAATTCCAGTTATTGATTAGAACAAGCCATCACCTGACAAGATGATTCTTGGGGTGTCAACACTGTTACCGCCCCTAAATAAATCGTCAAAACCTGAAATAGAATATGACCAAAGCATTACCTCAGTAGCATTGTTTGGTTTGCATGCATGTCCTGTCATCAGCAGGTTGACAAAACCTTATTAGGTAAGCAATTACTTGGTAACAAAACATTAAAATAAGGAAGTACAATTACACGTGTAAAAAATTAGTTATCAGTATTAGAAAGGGCAGGTGATGTGAAATTGACATATGCTTCTTGCACTGGCAAGAATTATAGTCCCAGTCCCAGAGCTGTCAAAATTTTCTTAAGAGTACTAAAAGGAAAAGCTAAATGAGTGAATGTGACGACCTCTCAAGGTTAAAAAGGTCCGAGTTAAAAGATTTTGGTGACCGTCCAAAATCAGAGCTAATCAGTAATGTAGAGAGTGTTGAGGTAAATATCAATATCACATTTCTTATTTAGCTGCAAATGCATCTAAGTGGAAACCTGTTCCAAAGGAAATCGCTCAAACAATACCTAGAATTATATACTTAATGAGTGCCACTGAAGCCATTATACAAACAGGGTCCTTCAGTTGGCATTCAGAGATGAGAACTATAGAATAAGTATGCAATAAAAATTTATCACAGGTCGAAATAGTGTCAATTATTCAGAAATAGAAAATAGTCTCCATAGCTAAAGTACAATATTAGGAAATGAGGATTATGCTCAGGCTACTCTTACATATATATTGTATGCAGTATTCACAACATTGACAGCAAGAACAGAGGAACAAAGTAATAAGTAAAATGCCTGGTAGGAAATAAATTAATGAACATCTAATCAAGCAATATACATTGTGCTGCTTATCTCATTTCCTCTTGGAGCAGGTAATAAATTGAGGTCATCAAAATTCCTTGAAAGCAAACAGTTTCCTCTATCCTATTTTCTATTCCCCATTCGATTACCTGATAATCTCATTCCTTCCACCGGTTTATGGCAGTTGTAGAAGCAACTGAAGCATAATGACCAGCACGGCAAGCAGTTTTAATTGAAAAAAACAAGGGGGCACAATCGATCTGAGAGAAAATATGACGTTGGGGTGTGAAAGAGGAAGTAATACCCATTTTTCCTTCCTTCCCTTCCGCTGATGCTCCACATCCTGCAACCAACCCTCCACGTGAGTTGCTAAATCAGTAACAACAGGAAAAAGCAAAAATACTGATGCAGATCTCGCTATGTAGTTGCCTCTGGTCGTGGAGAATTACGTACGCTGTGGTGATGGCGCAAGACGGCGGCGCGAATCGGGGTCATGGTGATTGCAATGGCGTGATGGAAAGTGAAAGAGTTGGGGGACTGCACTGACTGGATGAGGCGCTTCTTCTTGTCGTTGAGTTTCTCTAGCTCCGCAGCCGGTTTGAGCAGGTGGATGTCGTTCTGAAGCACATGCGCACCACCACAAGAACGAACAACAGAACTTCAGAGTCAGATCGAGGAGACCGGCAGGGACGAAGGGAAAAGCAGATCAGGGTCATGGGGAAGCAGGAAAAAGGAAACGGGTCGCTCGTCGCAGCCCTGGTCGCCAAGCCAAGCAAGCCGCGCTTACCGCGCCTTGACGCGGACCTCGTCGCTGTGGATCTTAGGAGACGCTACCACCCATGGGTTCGTGAGGAGACGGAGACGGGCGGGGAGGGAGAGCGTACGACGGAGAGGAGGAAGGAGGGGAGGCAGAGGGGATCCTGCGTCGGCCGTGGAACGGATGGAGGTGTGGCGGAGGTAGAGGCGGCGGGGGACGGGCGTCCTCGACGGGGGCTGAGGAGAGTCGGGCGTGCGAGCGTGTGCGCGGGGAAGACGGCGCGGTCGATGGAGCGACGCCGTGCGGGCCCCAACCTGTCGGTGTCGTTTTTTTTCGGTGGAGGAGGATGCGACACACGTCCCACGGAAGTGGACTCATAAGACAAATAATAAAGAGTAAAGAAACACTACGGGAATCCCCAAGTTTGCCGTGTGCTCGATGCACACGGCAAAGGGCAGAAAACACCCGGCTAAAGGTTTGCCGGGTGTAGCACCCGGCAAAGGCCACACGGCACACGTTTCTCGGCAAACAGCACTTTGCCGGGTGCTTTGTTTCGAGCTCACGGCAAACTGAAATTTCGTGAAGAAAAAAAAAACGCCGCTGCCACGTCACCGCTGCCGTCATCGCCTCCTCTCGGAGCCACCACGGCTGCCACGTCACCGCTGCCTTCGTCGCCTCCTCCCGGAGCCGCCACGGCCGCCGTAGCTGCCTGTCACACCCGCCGTCGCCGCCTCCTCCTGGAGCTGCCGTGCGTGAGGAGGAGCAGTGGGAGCCGCAGATCTGGCCCATCTTCACCATCGCGAAGCCGGCGACCAGGGCATCGTTCGCCGCGAAACCGATGACCAGGGCCTCGTTCGCTGCGAAGCCGATGACCAGGGCCGCCATGGCCGGGTCAACGCACAGCTGATGGTCGGAGAAGAAGAGGCCCATGCCGCGGATCTGGCGTCGGGGCCCCGGATCCGGCGTCGGCAGCTGCACCACCGGGAGGAGCCCGCGCCACCGCCCGCCGCATCGGAAGACAGTGGGCGCCGCGGGAGCCGCGGATCCGGCGTCAGGGCCCCAGATCCGGCATCGCCAGACTCGCCACCAGGAGGAGCCCGCGCTCACCGCCGCCCGCCGTCGTCCGCCTCGGAGAGAACGGAGAGACGCGCCGCCTCGCAGGACGTGCTGCCGCGGAAGACTAGAGGGAGGAGGCGCGCCGCCGTGGAAGACTGGAGAGAGGAGGAGGCGCGCCGCCGCCGTCGTGGAAGACTGAAGCCGCGGATCCGCGCCGACCGCCGCCGTCCTCCTCGGGTGCCCTGCTGCGCCCGTCCTCCTCCTCTGCCTCTGGTGCATGCGAGAGAGAGAAAGAGAGAGAGAGTGAGTGGTTGAGGACGCGCCGATGCGAGGAGATAAGGCTGTGGTTGGGGAGAGAGAAAGAAAGAGAGAGAAGGGAAGCGAAGGGGCGTTGGGTGGGCCCGTGGGGCGTGCGTGCGCGGCGCGTCGGGTGGACCCACGGGGCTGGCTCGCTGTTGTCTGTGCGCGAACGAATTTGCCGAGGGCCTCTCGTGTACCGCTCGGCAAAACACCGGTTTGCCGAGCGCTAACACTCGGTAAATCAGTGATTTTGAGATTTTAAGATATTAAGTAATCTAAAAAAAATATTAACTATAAAGTTTTAGATTTTACAGAGGTTTACAAATTTTATTTTGATCTACAATTCTCATTTTGGTTGTTCCTTCATACGAGGTCATTTGAAATAAGAAATTCAAATTTCAAATTTAAGAAACTTCAAACATACTTTTCGTTAGCAAAATTAATTTAAATTAAAAAGTGTTGAACTACAAAGTTGTATAACATCTAAGGATACACAATTTTTATTTTGGTCATTTGTTCATCTGACATAGTGGTAGTAACATTGTTCATAAATCTTATATATTGGTCTTATAGTTTCATGAAACTATATGATAGATGTAGATTTTATGAACAACTTTACTATCACTTTGTTAAATCAAGAAATGATCCAAATAAGAGTTGTATATCTTGAAAAGTTATACAACTTTGTAGTTCAACACTTTTTAATTTGAATTCGTTTAGGGCTTCAAAATATTGTTTGAATTTTGCTTTGCCGAGTGCCAACAAAAAACACTCGGCAAATACCCATGTTTGTCGAGTGCGGCACTCGGCAAACCCATATTTGCTGAGTGTTTTATGTTGGCACTCGGCAAAGATGGTGTTTGCGAGTGCTTTTATTTTGCCGAGTGGTTTTTTTTAAACACTCGGCAAACACGTTGTTTGCCGAGTGTCCGAAGGAATACACTCGGCAAAATTTCAAACACTCGGTAAATATGGGTTTTCCGTAGTGAAAGATCCATCCATGTATAGAATAAAGAAAAGCTATACAGTTCTGTCACTTGTCATCACTTGTATACAAGAAAAAAGTAATGTGCCCCTTCTCAGATTTTATACGACACTCACAAATGCCATAACGACTGACCGAGGCGTTCTCCCAAAGAAAAATACATAACCATGTTCCATTGACCATAAACAAGCGGGGTGCGAGTGAGACGACGATCGGGCTCAGATAGTAAGATGTGGCGGGCCCCTGCCGGGCCTAAATTATGTGTTATATTTTATATAAATGTACTGTAGCAACGTTCGGAGCGGTCCTAGGAGTCGCTGAAAGCGACCGCAGCTCGGCAACACTGTCACTAATCAGTACTACTATTGCGGGCCGTGCGACTCTGACTGCCCCCAAGTTGTTGTTTATCTTTTCACTCCTCTATTTATGCTGGGCGAAAACATTATGGCCCGAAAATTGTCCTACGGTTCCTCGGCAAGGAAGGCAACGTCCGCCGGTAACACGAGGCTGAGGCGGCTTGCTTCCAGTTAATAACTAGCTAGCTGGTTCTTCACTCCTAATCGGTTGCAAGTGAAACGTGGTGCAGATAAAGGTGTGGTCGCGAGCTGGAAGTGTCTCGCGCTAAAACACGCATGTACTCCTTCTATTTTTAATTATATGACACCGTTGATTTTTTTTATTGAACTTTAACTAATAATATATATAAAAATAGTTAATTGCTTAACGTGAAATATATATTGTTGGATCTATCATTAAAAGCATTTTAAGATTATCTTATATATTTAGCTATTTACATAAATATTTATGAATAAGACGAATAGTTAAAATAACAAAAAAAAAACAATCAATGGTGTCATATATTTAAAAACGGAGGGAATAGATATGAAGAAGTTCAAGCACGGTGAGCCCAAAAAATGATTCATATTTTTGCTTGGTTGCGCGTATGGAATGGTGCAGGCTCATAATGTTTGGTGGAGTGAATGGGTTGTGCTAAAAATAACCTCCTCACTATATAAAGTTGTAACTTTACCTCCCTTATATTATTATTTTGATACATAACTCGAATATGTATGATACATTTGAATTGATTAAGAAACTTTTGCGGAAAAAAGACTTTAATATTACATTTCATTTAATTAGGATTGCTTAATTAATAATAATCCAAATCAAAGCATTGTTCTTTATTCACTCTTCTTCCTGTTCGCACGGCCCCTTATCCATTCCTCCACCACAGTGTCATCATCTCCTCATCTCCCTGGTTACTGCGAAGCTCCTCCGTGGATCGATCCCAGGCTCCCAGCCAGTCTTTGTGAAGTAATGGTCATTATAAAATTGTCGTTCAATCTCCAATGGAGCCGTAGATGACTTGCTCTGTTACAATTTTAATTAATAATGACCACATCACGCATGATTTCCATAAACCAAAAATAATGGTGATTATACCAAAATGAATAAGGACCGAGCCAGTATTTTGTACAAGTAGATTAGGACAAAAATACTCAACACAAATGCAGTTTGTTATTGATGCGTAACTACCAAAAATGTTCATTAGAGCTTAAACATTGTCGCATTGAGTTTGCTATTTGCATATATAATTTTTTTCATAGAAAACACATGAGTAAGCCCCACCAAATCACTTGTATAAGGTTAAATAGGGTGATTTTTTAAATTTTCCCTGAATTTTAGACACACGTACTCATTTCAAAATGGAAGCAAAATTGATCGATACAAAAAATCTGTATAAAAAGATTTGTGCATATTAAGTTGCTCCATAAGAATATGCACAAACAAATAATACTGTAAATTCATTTGCATCAAAACCTACTCAAACTCAATGGTATATATGTGAACTGGCAAATTATTGACATGCGCAAAAACATATATTTGAGCACAAATATGAGTTTCAATAAAAATTGAACAAACGCTATACACAATAATCAGTATTTCTACCTCCACGAAATGAGCCGCTACTACAAAAATGCAAGTATTTTACGATTCATTCACCTCCCGGAGGCCACGAGGGTCCCACTCCCCACTGCTGGCTGCAGCACGCTGATCAGAATACTCCCGACCGGTCAACATCAGTTACAGTATTCTTGTTCCGGAGCATCGGTACCCTGCGTTTAGTGTGCCACATCAGATTGGTTTAGGGGACGATTGGTTGGTTGTATTTCACTCAGCCTGGCTCGTGGCATGCAGGCACGACGTGTTTGGACGGCTGCACAGTCAGTTGAGCCTGTCCCGTCAGGTGCTTTTGGCGCTGCTCAGCCTGGCTCCCGAGAAACGAAAATGAATTCCGTTTCTGGGCAGCCTGGCCCGAGGGATGCATGCGCTCCAATCTGCTAGTTCTAAATTTCGTGCACCGCAGGCATCCAAACATGAGCTGACCGTGGCCTGCATGTGACAATACAAGCAACCGAACAACTACGTTCTGCACGAGCTAAGCTTGATTGACGGGAGCCTGCATGGTACATACGAGACAGGCTGGACTCAGAAGGAAACCAATCGCACCCTTATTGCCTTCAATTGTCTGCTGAGTCTGCCAAAAGAGCCACCGGGACCATCCATGCGGGGATCTCAACGACTTGCAAGCCGTTGGATAAAGGTGGGGATCTCCGGCTGCGCTGAGAAGATTGTTTTGCAACAGAGTACAGAGTAGCTCGCCGAAGTTTTCCGCACTGGGCGGTTCCGCATCCGCTGAGGATATTCTCGTATCTGAACGAGTCCATCAGGACCAGTTGGTTCGGTCCAACCAATCAAAGAACGAGAATTTTGTCAGATTTAGGACGGACTGATCCTGGTGCACTGGGCCCACCAGGCCCAAGATCTTCAACCTTGCGCCGCTACTCCGTGAGCCATGGCCGCTCCACTCCATTGCTGCTGCTGCCGCTCGCGGATGTCCAAGTCCAACAGGATCGCACTGTGAGTCCACGCTTGGAACAATTGGGAGAAGAACTTGAACAATCGAGGAAAAAGGCTATAACGACTGAGGAAAGGGACCAGAACAACTGCAGAAAAGAAAATCCAAAGAAAACCAGCAATAAAGCAGCGGCGCGTGAGCATCACCATTAGAGTCGCTGCCCACCTTCACGACAACGACAATCACAGGAATTGTTCCCACACCCCAATGCCCAATCCATGAATGAAGATCCACTTTGGGCTCATGTAATCATTGCAAATAAAAAATCGAAATGAGGGCGACCGTAGGATGGCTCTCTCACACGAATCTCCAGACTTGGTGCTCCCCTAGCCGTGGGCAGAGTGCCAAGAAATCTGCATCGCTCGCGCTGACCGCTTCACTACCTCAACCAATATCCATCCATCAGAGGTTGCTTCAACAAAAAAATAATTAAAAAAAAATCCATCCATGAGGGCCATGCTTTTTATTGCCAAAGTTGTCTCTCTCGGTCTCTCCGGCTGCCCTATATGGCACGACACAGCAGGGACCTCCTATCTGGGACCCGAGTGCCAGGAATAGCGCAAATAGCAGCACACTCTGAGTAGTTTCTTCTTCCTCACGTACGTCACCGACGCAGCGTTCTCTTTTCACCCACCGAAGGTCAAATTAACCAAATGTTCCACTGAGAATCTGCCGGCTCTGATCTCTAGCCCGACTCAATTATCTATGCATTGACATTGGTCCGGGCTGTTGGGACTGATCGAGCCCGCACGGGCGAAATGCATGCTCCTTGTCACTGTTGGGCCTTCCGTGACAAGACCGGTAAACCTATAGAATCATCAGAAGCCCCCGCGTCATATGCACGCGCACGATTGACAAGCAACTTGCAGAGTAAGTTAAGTGTCAGAGCGCTCCTCCTCTCGCAAATTTACGGAAAGCCGGCAAGCGGCGAGCAGCGGCGACGGTGGTGGAGTGAGAGTGTGAGAGTGTGATTTAGGAGGTGTTCGTTGCTTTAGCATTTAGCATTTAAACTTATCACATCAAAAAGAATCTTATTATTTAAGAGTATTAAATAAAATTTAATGACAAAATCTTTTTACAGATAGGTACATCTTTACGAGACGAATCTAACGAGCCTAATTAATCTATATTTTGTTACAGTAATGCTACAGTAGCCAGCGTCTAATCGCGGCTTACCTACCCTCGTTAGATTCGTCTCGCGATTTAAACCAGAGATTCTGCAGTTAGTTTTGTAATTAAACTTTATTTAATACTTTTAAATGACAAGATTCTTCCCTCTAAATTTTATGTCCCATGCAACGAACACCCCGTAGACAGGCTTCGCCCAACATAGCGGCCGGTACAAGCGGACAGAACCCACCTACCAGTACGTACAAACAGATAGGCCACTCACTTTAGATGCATATACCAGAGTGAATCGGCCGAGGTAGGTGGTCCGGGTAATTAAGCGTACGTAGAGTGACTCCTGTCCATTCCTCTCCCATCCGACGTCACCTGATCCGCATTCGTGATCATGCAGCAGTTTAGCAAAGCACCACTTTTCACGTGGTCATATTACACACGATTTGGGAGAATATCTTCGACATAAACGCCAAAACTGACTCTAATGCTCCAATGGGATTATATCGTCATGCTGCTTACACTCAGTCACCCTTGCCAGACAGTGCCATGCCCGGCCCAACAGCTAGCCTTTATAAGCTCACCGCGGACGGTGCGCATTCTAGTAGCACCTCCGTCTAATATGGCAAGCAACCACCCTTTCGGCTCGGATGAAGCGGCGGCGCCGTCCACCGGCGACAGGAAGTACAAGTCCGACGTGTGGCTGCACTTCCGTTCCACCGGCGGGGGGAAGGCGGTTTGCAAGAGGTGCGGCCTCACGCTGAGCGCCGGCAGCGCCCACGGCACGTCGCACCTGCGCCGCCACCTCGCGACCAGGCGCTGCGCCGCCCGGGCCGCGGCGCAGCAGGATCCGGCCGTAGGGGCGGGAGAAGAAGCACGCACCGGTACGTACGTTGAAAACACAATATACCCTTAACTGTCCTCGATGCATGCATGCATGCATACATATATGCAAAACTTTCACAGGATCTTGGTGCCTAATTAATTTAAGTTGCTTTGCATGCATGAATATATATCTTGCATCCACGTGCAGACGTGCCGCAAGCAGTGGCAGCCCCATCGATCCAGTGGAATGATGGCCATTTCGAGGATGATCCGGACACCATGATACAGTGTCATTTACGGGCTTTTTCATAAGTTAACTTCAGGAAATACAAAGCGCGGTTCATCACGTAAGTGCGCGTGAATACGATTCCGTTTTGCTTCCTTTTTTCCTCTTTCAACGGACGATTTTGCTTTTTGTTGCCTACTGTACTCTCTATCATATTCACGTGCAGCCGAAAGACGTTTTCTCGGCTGAACTGAATATGGAGATACTGGAGCACATGATAAGTGGCGCTGTGAAAAAGCTCTCAGGTTGCTGTATTTTATGTTTCTATTTTTCATTGGGGCCATGTTTCTTCTTGAGTAAAGTGCACCAGCGGTCCTCAAATTTGTCATGGGGTGTCATCTAGGTCCCTGAACACTCAAAATGCATATTCAGATCCTTAAACTTGCTAAATTGTACCATCTAGGCCAAAGTACCGAAAATACCCTCATGGATGTTGATGAGCTACTAATTCAAAATGATTTTTTATATTCTTTCTCTCCCCAAATTATTATTGTCATTACAATTCATGCTAAGAGGCATAATTACCATTATGGTTGCTGGTGGGCAACTATTTGAAATAATTTTTCATATTCTTTTCTTTTTTAAAAAAAATATTGTTTTCATTATAATTCATGCTAAAGGATAAAATTAGACTACATGATGCAATATTTATAGATAAAAAGATGAACAACTTGTTATATGAAGCATCATCAGCAATAAGAGGGGTAGTTTCGGAATGTTGGACCCAAATGACACATTTTCGTAAGTTTAGGGATCTGAATATGCATTTTGAGAGTTCGGAGACTTAGATGACACCCCATGACAAGTTTAGGGACCGTCCGTGTATTTTACTCTTTCTTCTTTTATATATATACTTGTGATAGCGTCCTTTTTTGTTATTTATGGATTGCCGAACCGGAACTGGAGCTAGATATGTCATTCTGTTCCTTGGCAAGGTATTTTCTGTAGTTTGTTCCACCTGTGGAAAAGTAAATGATGGTTATTGATGTTGCTGTATCCGGATTTTCTGCATGTCGCTCGTATCGGCCGGGATAGGTTTTGATGACCGGTTGCTGTCTGTCTCCACATCACATAGATTGTCACCAAGACGTAATGATTAACACTAGTTTATCTTGTCCATCAATGGTATGTTGTTATTCCAGCCGCGGGAGAAAAGTAAATGGATACCTATAGCTTATTTAAGTTTCTTACTTATAATGGCGGCTGGACGGAGTGAAAGAAGGGTGGAGACTCTCGTGTACACATCAGATGAGAAATGTTGATTCTTGCGCCTCGCTGGATCAAGCACCCTGTTCAGCTTGCATGATCGACAACACAAGAATGCATGAGATTTTTTTTTTTGAAAAAGGAAATAGTTTTCCAGCTCTGCGTTTTGACCAGTGTTTTAAATAGCGGGCTAAGGCCTTTAGCGGTTGATGATCACAAAGGCTAAGAAAGGCTATAGCTATAGCTAAGCCCATTTAGCGGTTTCAAAATACCATTAAAAAATTAGTTAATAATTAAACATAAAACATGACACCAAGGAATTTTTATGTCCTAAAATAGGACGATGGCTTCATGCCTTCATTGTATCATCATTGAAAGTTTTAAACACCTCGATTTAGTTGGTTAAATCATCTTTTAGAGTTCCAAACGTCATGAAAAGCTTCATGCCCTCACCGCACCACCATTTAGCCGGCTAAATGACCCTAATTTAGCGGATTTAGCCGGCTATAGCGGTGGCTATAGCGGGTTATGAGGCTTAGCGCTAAATGGAACTTAGCTTAGCCCCTCATCTCCCCAAAGGCTAAGCGGGCTATAGCGGTGGCTATAGCCGGCTATTTAGAACATTGGTTTTGACACACAGCATTCGGACTTGTAACAAAACTTTCAGCTCTCTGACTGATCTCAAAGGAAAATGAATTAAAGACAATTTATTATTAGATTCCCACCCCTCTCCGCGAAGAAATCCATGGCAATAATCTCCATTGTTAAGCTCACCGAACGAAGTATCTCCTTTGTCCTATCACGTTGCAGCAAAACCCAGAACCACAACCATTACGTTTCTCTAAACACAACATGCATAACTAAATAATATTTGACATTATCAAAAACTACATCATTTCGACAACACCAGATGGCCCAACATAAGGTTACCGCCGCTACTAGTATTGTTTTTTTCTTTTCCTTTTAGATAACCCCCCTGGCCAATTTCCCAGCATACAGGCAATAGAACGCATGGGATGTGATGCCGATGCAACCAAATCTTTTTTTTTTATCGATAATGCAACCAAATCTTTATAGGAAGAAGCAATAAGTGAGATAATAAAAAATTATAAACAAGGGATTCTAGTAAGCATTGTAGCTGTCGTTTTGACGTGCCCCAATCTCACACGTCTGAACAGCTAGTTACAGTTGAGAAACTATTTTTTTTCTTTTCTTTTTGGAGAACATGTAAGAAGTGGTATAGGCACCTAATTGTTATATATGCGAGGCTCGCAGTTACGTATATTATTTTTAGATGAACCACGGCTAGTTAGGAGTTGGTATACATAATACAAAAATTATGCAATTTATAGAACTAAATACACCTGATATGGGAATAGTGTACATGGTTGATGGTGCCTGCTGATGACACTTCCAGCTCACATGATCTTCGTGATTATCATGAGGACAGGGGAGGGCAAGACATCGCTGCCATGGTGAGAGCAACTGTGGCCAAACCAAACCAAAGCACGCAGTCTCCCCCGAATGGCACTTCCCCAGATGGTGGCTCACAAGCATCCAAGCCGTGTACAATCAGCAGCAGAAAAGTGCCAATGGAACGTCTTGCAGAGCACGTGGGTTGAATTGGCAGCTTCTTCGTTCAATTCACAATCCCGTGGATTCATTCATCCTCACCATGGAAACGGCCGGAAAGCTACGTACCAGTAGCATTAAGTGATCGCCGCTCATCAGTAGGTGAACGAATGGGTCCCTCGATCCCCGGAAGAGCACACCCCTAGTTGCTCCTCCTGCATGCAAACGAATCCCCGGAAGAGCGCCCCCCCCCCCCCCCCCCCCCCCCAAGTCGTCAAACCTGGCATGCGGGCTCTCTCGGTGCCGGCCCATTATTGATCAAACCTCTTCTGCTCTGCTCTATAAAAGGCGCGGCCCGGGCTGGCCTCCAAACTCTCCTCCTCCCCACCAAATCAAGAGAAAGAAAATCCCCCAACCGACCGACCAAATTAAGAAGTCGCCGCCTCTCGCAGGAGAAGAAGAGCGTCGTGCCTGCCCAGGCTAGGTGTTGCGTGAGGACGGACCTGGAGGAGGCGCAGGCCGGGCGGCGAGAACGCAGAGGCCGCGACCACGTACGCCGCCGTGCAGGCCCTCCTCGCTCGCTCCCGACCTGGAGCGGTGGTTCCATGGCCCGCCCAAGCAGCAGCACATCCTCACCGGCGCACAAGCTAGTGGAGGAAGGGACGTGAGTACTTTACTACCCCACCTCCGCTCCCTAAATTTCCTCCCGTGCCGCGCGCCAAAATCATCTCCTCTCCCGTCAAATCCATCACGCGTTCCCAAATCGCGGCTTGAAGCCCACCCCCCCCCGGGGGGCCTCTTCCGCAAGGTAGCTTGCTCGCCATGTCGGGGTTGTCGGCTCAAGGTCCTTGGAGGCAAGCATCACGGGGACGGTACGACGGCGGGTGCATCGAGGGCTAGACCAGACAGCGTCGAGGCCTTCGGCACGAACCGCAGTCCATGGCGCCGGCGCTCTCTGCCGCATGCTGACTCACCGGGTTTCAGCAACAAGTCACCGCGGGCTCTCCGTTGGTGCCTCTCCCCTCAACTGCCGAGGACCAAGCTATAATCCTTGTGACTGAATTGTTGATTTTAACAGCACGGATTACATGCTCAGTTTTTGCATCGAAATATTGCACTCAACAATAGCAGCATCTTCAGGCTACGACCGATTCGATACGTCCAGTCCAGCAGTGTCTTGCTGGATTGCTTCGGTTCAGGTGGCGGCTTCCAAGAGCTGCTTCGAGGCTGGCGAGGAAATCCAGCTTGAGCCTTGAGGACTGCGCGCTTGTGGGGACCGGAGGCCATGGAGGTGGCGACGGACGGCGATGAGAACAAGCTGGGCGAGAGGGTAGTTTCTACTTTGATGGATGGCCACAAAGATTCATGCCACACCAGATTAATTATACCTACAAAATGCTTGCTTTTTAATTCAGTCACACTCTTAGCCAACCTATTATATGAAATGGAAAGGCTGAAAATGACATGTCCCATTGTATTTAGTCAGCAGCGGCAGGCTAAACCAACCTTGTTCTAATAAGTTCAACTACAACAGACTATTTCAAAATTGTAATGGCGAAGTTTACTTTATATAAAAACATAAAAATAGCGAAGGCAATGATAAGAAAGAGATGGGCAAAGGGTCGTCCATGTTTGTTCCCCCGTTTCGCAGGAGCTCAAATATTACTTGCAGCCGCCATGTGTAGCGCCCACAAGTTGTTTTGCTTTGCTTTGGCGTCTATGGAAGTAATTAAATAAATCGTGTGGACCCCATTCTCCAGCTCAAAAGATACGGCTTGCTTGTCGCTGTTTCTGTCGCACCTAAGGCCATTCTCATCGCATTTTTTCATAAATATTAAATTCTATGATATATATACATTTTTTGCTAACTTGGTAAGTTAATTATGATTAGAGAAAAGAGAAACTTCATCTCGTCCTTTCATCCTCATGAAAGAAAACTGGCCCTTTTTTAAAAAAAAAAGTATTGAAAACAATGAAATAAAAAGGTGCATTGAGAATGGCCATGATGCTGTTCTTTTCAATCTCACCTTGTCAGCTAGTACTACTCCGTTCGTACAGCTCAGACGCCGCCCTACTCGCGGGCTCACGGCTCGGTGGACTAATCTCGGGGTCGGACCAGACGATCCTGTCAGTCTCTCAGGAAATATTGGTAGTGTAGTATATTACAGTAGAGAGTCATTTAGTGCATTACAATAATACAAGAGTGTGCCCAACAATGACAGCTCAGCTAATTCTAATTAAGCAAGTGTCCATGTTACGATTTATCCTAGACTCCTAGTACGTGAAAGAGATTGAATGAAGACAGAAAAAATAACAGGTACCAATGCAAATGTCTCAGCATAGACCACAATATTATTCTGTTAAGTGGAATATCAATTCAGTCAACAGCAATTCTCTCTGAAATGGAGGCAAAATTGAACCTTTGAAGCAAATGAGAACAGAAACAGACACACAAGAAACACGCAATCAGGCAGCCACTCACGGTCAGTTGAGGAAACTATTGCCAATTGCTAGTGCTCACGGTCAGCATTACATGTTGATGTATCAGCAATCACATTAGCCCCCTGAAAAAAAGATCGAAGAAAGATCAGAGAACTCAGATCATTTCAACGTTTGTTTCCCAGTCCAAGTAAATTTCAGGATCGCTTCTTCCTTGGAATGAAGGAATCTGAACCTTGACATTACCCAAATCATCTTCATATTGTCGATGCCTTCCATGACGATCATGTCGCCTAAAGTGTTGCCTAGGCGGTGACAGCTGTCTATAGCCATGACGATGCCCTCAAGCATTAGCATCAGCCTCAATTCTGTCAACTCGCTGCCGTATTGGTTCCAACTCGGCCCTCATCATGCGCCTCATTTCAGTGAGCAAGGCTTGCATCTGATCATTAGGAGGTTCTCTTGTCCCCTCAGGATCGTCGTCTTCCCTACATGAGACATTTTGTTGTTCTGCAAGAAAGCGTTAGTATCCTCACAAGATATATCACTCAGGGTGGATTCACTCCCTTACAGTACTCTCTTTTTTTAACCTTTTTTTTCTCACTCTGCGTTTCAACCTTACCGTCACAAATGTTGTATCTTCGTTCTTAATTGGATTCAAGAACCACTAGACATGTTCTGCGGCAACTAAGAAACGACTAAGTCGAACTGGTGATATGAGATCAGTCTGAACTCAATAAGACACTGAAGATGATTGATAGAGATCAGCAAACAAAGTTGGATTGAAAAAAAAGAAGTGGTAGAGGATTTTAAAGGGCGTCTGTAAGTAGCAATATAACCGAGCCACACATAGGACAACTCAGTTTACACCTTTTAAAATTGTATACGGTTTTAATCCGCTAGCCCCTTTGGATTTAGTTGCTTTGCCTTTGAGTGAGCATGTGAACTTAGATGGGGAAAAGAAAGCAGAATTTGTCAAGAAACTGCATCAGCAAGCCTGGGAGAACATGAAGCGTCAAACTGAACGCTTGGACACAAGAAGGTTATCTTTGAACTAGGATATTGGGTTTGTTTACATTTGAGAAAAGAACGCTTTCCATAACAACGTCGCTCCAAGCTCCACACTCCAAGCAAGAGGAGATGGTCCATTTCGTGTGTTGCAACGACTCAATGATAACGCTTATAAACTTGAACTACCAAATGAATATGGTGTTAGTAACTCTTTCACTGTCTCAGACTTGTCCTTTTATACTGCAGATGATGGAGCTGAAGATTTGAGGAAAAATCCGTTTTCAAGATGGGGAGAATGATGCAGTGCAGCGAGAGAAACAAATTGTACCAGGTAAAATTCAATTGGACATGACCTTCAAAAAAAATTCAGTTGGAGATGGATCCAGTGAACCTTCCAAGTGGACCGATAGATAACAAGATCTCGAGAAAACAAGGAAGCTCTAATGAAGATGACACAGCAAGTGATCAATGACAACTCAGAAAAATTTCATCAAGTCAGCCTGCTAAAATATATGGGCGTGTGCAGCACTCAAATTGTGCACCGTTGGAAAGCATATCAAGTCTAGTTTCTCACCTTTCAAACGGTGTGCCTTTTGGAGTTCTGAGTCGAGAGTTATGGCATTTTTAGTGGAAGTTGTACAGACCATCATGGTATGCGCGAGTTTTCACAGGTACAGTTCTCGATGATCTTTCAGTTTTCTTCAGAACGTTTCATATTGTCACTAGTATTCACACTTACTTAGGAGGGGTTTTCCCAACCTATAAGTATCACTTTGTAATCAGAACAAGTGGCTGGATAATATATCAAACACTAAAAGTGTTGTTCTTCCTTCTTGAAAGGATTCTGAACTCAAGACTTGTTCTTGCTGTTCTTCGACTTATCATAAGAGTGTTGGGACTTTGGTGGCGTCTTATATATTTATCCCAACTTCCATCCTGTTATCCGTGAGATCCTCGAGGTCGCGCGCGCTATCACTGTTGTTGAGTCGTGCACATGATTATTGTAGCGGGGTTCACATCAGTCGGTTCGGCGGTTTTTGCGGTTTCCGCGAACACCATTCAAAAACCGGTACAAAATTCAAATTCTCAATTTCAAATTCAAAACTGGCGAACTGGGCGGTCTTCGTGGTGAACCGTTCGGTTTTGCAGATAAATCCGACAGTGCTCTTGAAAACCTGATAGAAAACAAATCGGGAGGCAACTCATCGATGACTTCATCGTAGATGCGGGGGAACGGATGGAGGGCTCGCCATTGCAGTCCGCCACCATCTCCTCCTCCGCACGCTAGGTGTCGAGTCGAGCCACTCCTCCACTAGGTATGCCTGGGTAGCCGAGCCGCCCGCCTGGCACTGTGACTAGCCGCTCAACCGGCTCGGCATAACAAGTGTTGGGCTCAGCTAGCAAGGGCGCGGCAACGGTTTCGCCTTCTCGGCGACCGGGGCGGCACGGACGGGGCAGACGACACCTAGAGTGCAAGCTCGCGAACGACCCGGAACAGGGTTTACAAAACCGCGGTAAATCGGGCTGGAAATTTCTGGTTAAAAAAGAAGAGTAAATTTCATAAAGTCACAAAAAATATGGCTTTATAGTCGAAAACCCACCAAGTATAGTCTATGTTTATGAATTGTGTCACTCAGCCTAGTAAAATTTCTTAGGTGAAAGTGCAAGTTGTTTGTGAGTACCAAAATAAGTTTTACCCGTTTGGAATTCTTGGCATATTCTAAATGTATATAAAACCTCTAGCCTTTGATATGGGTTTGTACACCCGATAGGAAAATGCTTCCTTTGTGGATCCTTTATTTAATTTACTATTTTAATGTAACATTTAACATGACCCTTATTGGAGTACCCATATTATATAGTAAGTTGGTGTAGAGAAATATTTCACGTCGTTCATTTAAAAGTTAATTTGTGCCTATCATGCCACTAACATTGAAGCAACCACAAGAGTTAACTAAATAATAAGAGGTTTGCTATGGTGCTTGAGCGGAACCGGAGGTTCCTCTCCTCTCGATTAATCTGAACCACTGATATCGAAAAAGGTATTTAAGAATCTGATTAATTTTGGTAGTTGCATCTTCTCCAATCAGGGGTACTCGGCGACTCAATCTCAACTACGGTTTCAGGATTTAATCGCTGGCCTGCGATCACGCTTCATGTTGGTCACGCGGCCGCAACACTGCTCCAGGATTAATCCTCCGCCGCCTAGTTCAGGATTGGTGGCCGTCGGGTGTCCTGGACCGCCACGAACCGTCCGGCCCACGTTTCGGTGGTAGACTGCCGGCGATTTCGCAGCAGCAAGCGGCGCAAGCATTGCGGCGTTGGAGGTTGCGTCACGACGGTGCAAGCACTCACGAGGCGGTATCTCCGGCATGCACGAGGGAGAGGAGGCAGCCCGAGACAGCAGTGGCCGTGGCGGAAGAGCGAAGCTGTTGTCTTGTCGTCCTCGCGCGCGTCTGTCCATGCCTACCAATACAGGATATGGAAAGTACTAAACTGTCCTTGGTTTGTTTTTTTAAAAGAAAATACTAGTACCTAGCCAACTAATTTATGATACTGGTCTACAACTTAAAGTTCCTTTTAGTGGGTTCCTCCCGATTTCTAACCGTTAGATCTGGTCAAACGAATGGTTACAATTAACTCCAAGCACCATAGAATTTCTCTCCTCTAATATATAATTTATCTTGTGTGATTCAAGTTGAATGTTTCATTATGTTATTATCTAATGTGGCTCCACTAGTTCTTGGGCAAACAAAGAAATAAAATATGAACACATATTAATATATATGAACGCAGAAATAAAGAAAGGAGATAACAAATCAAATATATGATGTGATAGAAAATGGAAATCAAATCAAATAAAAGAAGGCCAAAAATATTAGATCTTCGGCTCAATGACACTACTTGGACCGATTCCTAACTTGCAACCCTGCCTGGGCCAACTTAACAGGCTAACTGGATGGGAATGTCGGAACGGCTGGACCTTTGAAGCCGCGGCCGTTGAACTCGTGGCTGTTTGTTTGGGGTCGTCGGGTCGAGCACCTTGAAGCTGTCGCCGTCGAGCACCTTGAAGCCGTCGCCGTCGAAGACCTTGAAGCCGTCGCCGTCGAGCCCCTTGAAGCGTTTGAAAAAAAAAACAAAGACCACCTTGAAGCCGTAGCCATTTGGGTCGGATACCATGAAGCCGCGGCCGTTGAACTCATGGCTGTTTGGGGTCGTCAGGTCGAGCACCTGATGCCGTCGCGGTCGAGCACCTGGAAGCCGTCGCGGTCGAACACCTTGAAGCCATAGCCATTGGGGTCGGACACCATGAAGCCCTTGCCGTTGGCGTCGAACACCCTGAAGCCATCGCCGTACGTTGGGGTCAAACACCGTGAAGCCGTCGCCGTTGGCGTACGTCGAACACCCTGAAGCCGTCGCCGTCGTCGTCGAACACCTTGAAGCCGTTGCCGTTGGCGTCGAACACCGCCGTTGCCGTTGCCGTCGGCGTTGAACACCTTGATCATCAGATGTCGACAAGGCCCTTGGCCTCGAGCTCGTCGTAGATTTGTGTTAGCACTACACCTGATACTGTTGCGGGTCCGGCACGTCAGAAAGAGTCGGGCGCCAAGCGCCGAAAGAGTACGCGGCTGAGGCGCGCGAACGTGAGAGTCTCTGGCTCGGAATGGGCTTAGCTATTGAGTTGAGTTGGCCTAGCCCATGTAATCGCTGCTCGCTTATATAAGCACGCCACGCAGGCGCTGCTGATCATCATGTAACAAACCAACTGTCATTTGACAAGCTACTACAGCTGTTCGTCCTATCTCTTCTCTCCGCTGTTCTTACTTTCTCCCCAATTCAATCCTTCTCTACCCTCGTAGCTAACACTTGGTATCAGACTAGTCGATCCATGGATCCCTACCCCTACCACTACCAGCGCCGCCGCGACGCACCGATGGCGCCACCCAAGTTCGACACACCCACGCCGCCGGAGTTCGCCGCGTCCGCATCGCACGAGTTCATCGCCTCCGAGTTCGAGCCCGCGCCACGCGACATCGACGACAACACCAGGCTGCTGCTGCTCGAGATGCAGAAGATGGAAGGACGCCTCGGCCAGAAGCTGGACGCGCGGTACCAGATCCTGGAGCAGCGCCTTCATGACGACGAGGAGAAGATGGAAGTTCGCATGGTGTCGCTCAAGATGGTGACCGCCGAGGCCGAGATCTGGCGTCCGGCGCTGGAGAAGAAGGTCGACGACATCAAGCTCGAGCTGACGCGCGTCAACCGCTTCTTCGAGCGTGAACACATCGAGCACCCGGGCAACAGTACTGGCTTGCTCCGTTCCACCGAGTCGGGTCCCTCCGCGCGCCGTCACGCCTGAGTGTTCGCCGATGGGCCCGATGGCCACCGCGTCGAGAAACACCACCGGGAGCCTGAGTTTGGGTCGCACCCATCTCATCTCCCGGTCAAGAGTACGTTGCCAGATCCACCCCCTCGCACTTTTGATTTCATTGCAGATCATCCACAGCATAGGCACTATTCTTCAGAGGGATCTAGGAATCATGGTCGTTTACCTAAGTTGCATTTTCCTACGTTCTCTGGTGACAACCCTCAGTTGTGGAAATCTAGATGTGAGAGTTATTTCGATATGTATGATGTGGAACGTAACTTGTGGATCAAAGTAGCTTCTATGCATTTCGAGGGCACGGCTACACGCTGGCTGCAGTCAGTGGAAAAATGTGTCAAAAATGCTGGGTGGGATGAGTTTTGTAGAAGGTTGCTGGAACGTTTTGGTAGAGACCAGCATGAATCCCTCATTTGGCAATTGTATCACATCAGGCAAACTGGCACAGTACCTGAATATGTCGAAGAGTTTTCTGGTCTGGTCGATCAGTTAGCTGCTTATGATGCTAATGCTGACCCAGTCTATTATACAACTAGATTTGTGGATGATTTGCGTAGTGATATCAAATCTGTTGTTATGGTTCAGAGACCATCGGACCTCGATTCTGCTTGTGTGCTTGCACTTGTGTAGGAAGAGGCGGCTGAATCTGGCCGACGTCAAGATTACAGGCGCTCGGAACCATCATCCAACAGGACAGTTCCGAAGCAGGCCTTTCCTTTACCAGTACCGCCCAGGTTGGATAAATCACTGGGTGTACAGAAACCTGAAGACAGAAGAGGAGTTGATAATGCACGAGCTTCTACTGACGAGAAGTTAATCGCTCTCAGGAAGTTCAGAAGAGCCAAAAGGTTGTGTGAAAAGTGTGCTGAAAAGTGGCGTTACGGTCACAAATGTGCCGAAACTGTTCAATTGCATGCCATTCAAGAGATGTGGGAATTATTTGAAGATGATCCTTCGGTGCAGCTTGATGCTCCTTTACCTGATGAAGATCCTGCGCAGGTGTTGATGCTGCTTTCTCATGAAGCATTCTCAGGCAAGGAGGCTGCAAGATCTCTAAAGTTTATTGGTCATATTAAAGATCAAGAAGTACTGATTCTGATTGACTCAGGAAGTTCTCACACATTTGTCAGTAGTAAGTTGGCTACTAAGCTATCTGGCGCCTCTGACATTGTTAATCCTATCCGTGTGCAAGTGGCAAATGGAGATATTATATCTTGTACACAACAGTTCCTGAACATGCAGTGGAGCATTAATCACTGTGAATTTTGCACTGATGTCAGGGTACTAGAAATGCAAGGCTTCGACATGGTGGTTGGTATGGATTGGTTGGAGAGATTCAGTCCAATGAAAGTTGATTGGGCCAATAAATGGCTATCCATACCATATCATGCTGGTACAGCATTCTTACAAGGAATATCTTCCTCTATCCCTGAGTCTACTGTTATTCAGCTCTTACTTATTGATGAACATACAGAAGCTGAGCACCAGAATGACAGTGAAATGTTGCCTGAGATTCAGAAACTAGTGGATAAGTATTCTGCAGTTTTTGCTTCTCCAGTGGGTCTTCCTCTCAGCAGAGAATGTGATCACACTATACCTCTTGTGGAAGGTGCTAAACCATTTAGCATTAGACCATACAGGTATCCTCCAAATTTGAAGGATGAAATCGAAAAGCAAGTTGCTGAAATGCTGAAGCAAGGTGTTATTCAACAAAGTAAAAGTCCATTTTCATCCCCAGTCCTATTGGTCAAGAAGAAAGATCAGACTTGGAGATTTTGTGTGGACTATCGATTCCTCAATGCCATGACAGTCAAAACAAAATACCCAGTTCCTATATTTGATGAGCTGATTGATGAGCTAGCAACAGCTAAATGGTTCTCTAAATTGGATCTTAAAGCTGGTTATCATCAGATACTGTTACAAGCTGGTGAGGAGTTTAAGACTGCTTTCCAAACTCATGAAGGTCAATATGAATTCAAGGTGATGGCATTTGGCTTGTATGGAGCACCTGCAACCTTTTTGTCTGGAGCATCTACTTCATGTGGAGCAAGTATTGCAATTGCTTCAGCAAGATAAATGGCAAGTTAAGCTCACTAAGTGTGAATTTGCAAAGAATACAATCCAGTACCTGGGTCATATAATCAGTGATACAGGAGTGTCTACAGACCCAGAGAAGATAAACACTATTCAGAGCTGGCCTGTTCCAAAAGATGTAAAGGAGTTAAGAAGCTTCATGGGCTTGGCTGGGTACTACAGAAAATTTGTGCAGCATTTAGCATATCTTTGTATGATCTACTTAAAAAGCACACTGTGTTTGTTTGGACTGAGCAGCACACTAGAGCTTTTGAAGCTCTCAAAAATGCCTTGATCACTGCACCATTACTAGCCTTGCCAGATTTTACAAAACCCTTCTCTATCCAAACTGATGCATCACATGCTGGAGTGGGGGCAGTCTTAATGCAAGAAGGACACCCTTTCGCATTTCTCAGTAAAGCATTGGGACCCAAAAATCAAGGACTATCAACTTATGAAAAAGAATATCTGACAATAATAATGGCAATTGCTCAGTGGAGGTCCTATTTGCAGTCAGCTGAGTTTACAATATTCACTGACCACAAAAGTTTAGCTCAGTTGAATGAACAAAGGCTGCACACTAATTGGCAGCAGAAAGTTTATGCTAAGTTAGCAGGTTTGAAGTACAAAATTGTGTATAAAAAGGGCAGTGAGAATAGTGCAGCTGATGCACTCTCAAGAAGGAATCATGATGATGGTACTGTGTTGGCAATCTCACAGGGCACTCCTCTTTGGCTAGATGAAGTAGTTTAGTCTTACAAGGAGGATCCACATGCATCTGAATTGATCACTAAACTAGCTGTTTCACCTGATGCTGTAGCACACTTTACATTCAAGGATGGGTTGTTGAGGTACAAGAATAGAGTGTGGATAGGTGCTGGTGCAGCTGCCCTGAAAAACAAAATTATGCAAGCTATGCATGATAGTGCAGTGGGGGGTCATTCTGGAGTACCTGTGACTTACAAAAGATTGAAACAGTATTTTGCTTGGCATGCTATGAAGACTACAGTGCATAATTATGTCAAGTCATGCACTATCTGTCAACAATCCAAGCCAGACAGAACTAAGTATCCTGGCCTGTTGCAGCCTTTGCCAGTTCCTGAGCAAGCATGGCAAATAGTCTCCATGGACTTTATTGAGTAGATCCTCTGGTTTTAACTGCATTCTGGTAATTGTTGATAAATTTTCCAGATATGGCCATTTCATTCCTCTTAAGCACCCATTCTCTCTGCAGCAACAGTAGCCTTGCTGTTCTTGGATAATATATACAAGTTACATGGAATGCCTCAAGCAATTATCTCAGACAGAGATAAGATTTTCACAAGTGCTCTTTGGCAACAGCTATTTGCACTCACTGATGTGAAGCTCAACATGAGTTTTGCCTATCATCCACAAACAGATGGACAGACAGAACGTGTTAATCAGTGCCTGGTGTTGACGGTCCTTACGACCCATTTTTACCGTCAACTTTATGCACCTTTTGGACCTAACACCGTCACCAAGGGTAGACATAGGGCTTATTTCTAACAAATTCCACTAGTCTTGGTGAAATTATGAGTGCAGGTGCAATTCGTATAAAAACAAGGGAAAACAGGCTCCAAGCATGAACTTTTGCAATCAACAGATTTTCCCGGACTAAAGAACTTAGTCCAAAAGCCCAAAACCACAGAATCAAGTGTCAAGATCAAATAATGCAAGTGGATTGGGCCTGTACACAGCCAAGGGAGGAAGTCAGAGGAGGATGAGGCCCAGTGGGGCCCAGGCCAGGTCGGCCGACCCCCCTGGCCAGGTCGGCCGACCTGACAGGGAGGCCCCCCTGGCCCATCTTTTTATGGCGGCTCACAACCGACCTCTGAAGTTCGGTTCCCACTGCATTAATTGTCACCGACCTCGGGAACCGCCTCAAAGTTGCCGACCTTCCAAGGCTATAAATAAAGGGGTACCCCCCCTCTCAACACAACAACACACCACAAGACACAAGACTCTCCTCATTTCCAATCCACAGGCCGAGAGCCTCTTGTATATTAGTAGAATAGGAGAGACGGCAAGGAAGAGATATGAGTTCTCCTCCTCTTTTCATTTGAGGTTTAGTTCCTATTCTTTTACCTTGGCGTGTAAACACTTCTAGTGATTATACGTGATGATTATCTATCTTTTGAGCTTTATCATTCGTCTAGGCATAATTCTTGTTATACTCGTTCAACGGGATCGTCGCTCCGCAAGGAGTGCTCTAGTTCTCTGAATCAGTATTAGGCCGGGACTAGAGTAGTGATCGATAGCATAGACGTGGTGTCTAGGCTGGAGGTTGCCTTTGACCGCTGTGTGCTCCACGGTTTGTAGAGGTAGGTGGCAGGAAGTGACAGCCCTGTCCATCCAAAGGAACCCTCCACGTTCGGGTACATAGTAGAGCCTTAGCCGGAGTGGCTTGGCAGACCAAAGCCTAAGCCGGTGCTCGAAGTAGACGAGTAGAACCTGAATTCGTCTAACCTTAGAAATATCTAGATAATAATCACCCTCTCAATCCTAAGCTGCTAGTTGTCTTGGTTGTCCTTGGGTAAAACTTGCCTTGCGGTAGAATAACTCCGTTCGTTGGGGAAAACAAATACGATACCTTGGAATACTCCCGGGTGAAGTGCTACAACGGTATTCCGTGCGCTTGCGGATTTATCTGTGACGTAAGAAATACCAACAAGCATTTCTGGCGCCGTTGCCGGGGAACGATTGATATCTCTATTGCAAATTAAGTTTGCCCTCGTAATCTATCTTACTTACCGTTCTGTTTTTATTTCCCTTAAATTCAAAAAAAAAAACATTTCATGGAGTCACAACCCACCATCCAATCATTCTCTACTCCACGGGGCGAGCTCTTAGAGCCACCATCATCATCACAACCTATTTCTTCATCTGGCTATGAGTTTTCCCCCGATTACATTTTGATGATAAGAGGTTTATCCTTTTCGGATTTTAAACATGAAAATCCTTATGAACACTTGTGAGAGTTTGAGCATTTGTGTTCATGCCGATCGATCCATGGCATGACACAAGAAACATTGAAATGAAAATTGTTTCCCTTCTCTCTCAATGAGAGGGCGAGGCAATGGTACATTTACACCGCTAAGAGAGTAAACGGTGATTGGAAAGAATTGCGAGACAAATTTTGTCTAGCATTCTTCCCCGTATCTCGTATTACTTCTCTACGAGCGGAAATAATTAACTTTCGTCAAGAAGAGGAGGAAACCTTAAGTGCATCTTGGATCAGATTCTG
Source organism: Eragrostis curvula (assembly GCA_007726485.1). Classification (NCBI taxonomy): domain Eukaryota; kingdom Viridiplantae; phylum Streptophyta; class Magnoliopsida; order Poales; family Poaceae; genus Eragrostis; species Eragrostis curvula. The sequence goes on from RWGY01000056.1 coordinate 137,482, forward strand.
TTCATTAACAGACTCTGGACCAGAATTGTTGCTCCCCGAACCAGTTTTATTGCAACATTTTTATTCGGGATTGAGCAGCGATACCGCACTTTATCTTGACACGGCCGCTGGTGGATCTTTTACTCATAAGACCATAGCGGAAGCACACGAACTTTTGGATCGAATTGTGGAAAACACGCCTTTTTCGGCTGATTTACTAGTTGAGCCGGAGTCAATAGATGAGGAACTCGTTGCGCAAGAAACACAACAATTGGTGCCTACATTGGTAGAGCCGACGCCCGAGTTCTCATCTAACATAAGAACCATGATAGAGGAAGATGAACCTCTTGAGTTCCCATTTGAGTTCGAGGAAGAGATTTTCGAAAATTTTGGAAACACCTTGAACTACTCTTGTCAAAAGAAACCTCAGATCTGTGCATCAACCCCCGAACCTTTGGAAAAAGATTTTCTCTTAGAAACTATTCGGGAGTTGACGGCGATCATGAGCGATGAATGGTTGAAGGAAAATGAGCTTTCTTCCGAAATCATTCAACTTGTCCTCCCCACCTCAACCATTCAAAGCTTAATTCGGGAATCCAAGGTTGACGTTCTCTACAGCCCTCTAGTAGGAGCCAACATCATGTCCGAATCCTTTGCTTTAACCATGTTTGGCAGCGAAGCATGGGAACCCACTAGCAAACTCCTTAGAACCTCTCCGGGGCATATCTTTGAGGGTTTGGGGATCGTTAGAGGCGTTCGCATCAAGCACGATGAAGCGGAGGTATCCTTGGACTTCCATGTCTTCGGAATCTCGGATTTCGATGTCCTTGTAGGATATCCCATAGAAAAACTTTTCTTGGGGACGTCACCTTTTGGAACCATCGACTTCACCCTCGGCGATGAACCTTTCTCTATTCCTATCACTCAAGCACGAAATTCCTTCGCCGAGGAGCTACCTAAGGAAGATGAATGCATAGAGGAGGTGATGGCGATATTTCTTCATAAAACCCCCGAATCATCTTTGGATGAAGATGCTATTGATTTTGTTCTAGAAGAAGATGATTCGGAGGAAATTTTAGAGCTACCTGAAAACCTTGCACCGCCACCACCTCCAATAGAACTTAAACCACTTCCACCAGGCTTGCGCTACGCTTTTCTTCACGGAAACCCCGAAACCCCTGTCATCTTAAGTGACAAGTTTTCGGAGGAAGAAAGCACTAAACTCTTAGCCGTGTTAGAAAAGCATCGCTCCGTTCTTGGCTACTCGCTAGGAGACCTAAAAGGAATCAGCCCTGCTCTTTGCACCCATCGCATTCCCATAGATCCTGAAAGTACACCTTCTAGGGAACCTCAAAGGAGGCTAAATAATGCGATGAGAGAGGTTGTTAAGAAAGAGGTCTTAAAACTATTGCATGCTGGTATTATCTATCCTGTTCCACACAGCGAGTGGGTGAGTCCAGTGCAGGTTGTGCCCAAGAAGGGAGGAATGACGGTCGTCCATAACGACAAGGATGAGTTAATCCCTCAACGAACCGTCACGGGATGGAGGATGTGCATTGATTACCGAAAACTTAACAAGGCCACAAAGAAAGATCATTTTCCGCTGCCCTTCATCGATGAGATGTTGGAACGGCTGGCAAATCATTCTTTCTTTTGTTTCCTTGATGGGTATTCGGGATATCATCAAATCCCCATCCATCCCGACGATCAAAGTAAGACCACTTTTACATGCCCTTACGGAAGTTATGCTTATCGACGAATGTCTTTCGGGCTATGTAATGCTCCTGCTTCTTTTCAACGATGCATGATGTCTATCTTTTCTGACATGATCGAGGAAATTATGGAAGTTTTCATGGATGATTTCTCTGTTTATGGAAAAACCTTCGATCATTGTTTAGAAAATTTAGACAAAGTCCTGCAACGTTGCCAAGAAAAGGATTTAGTGCTCAATTGGGAAAAGTGCCACTTCATGGTTAGAGAAGGCACAGTCCTTGGGCACTTAATCTCTGAAAGAGGGATAGAGGTGGACAAAGCTAAATTAGAAGTAATAGAAAAACTTCCACCTCCTGTTAATATTAAGGGTGTTCGCAGTTTTCTTGGACATGCGGGGTTCTATCGTCGTTTCATTAAAGATTTTTCTCAAATTGCTAGACCCCTTACAAATCTGCTCGCAAAAGATGCACCCTTTGAGTTTTCTGATGATTGCATGATTGCCTTTACTACTCTAAAAAATGCACTCATCTCAGCTCCAATTATCCAACCCCCTGATTGGACGCTGCCTTTTGAAATTATGTGTGATGCTAGTGACTATGCTGTGGGGGCTGTTCTTGGTCAAACTAGAGATAAAAAGCATCATGCAATTTTATTATGCAAGCAAAACGCTGACAGGAGCTCAATTAAATTACACTACCACTGAAAAAGAGCTCCTTGCTGTTGTGTTTGCCTTTGACAAGTTTAGATCTTACTTAGCCGGAGCAAAAGTTATTGTTTACACTGATCATGCCGCTTTAAAATTTTTGCTCTCTAAGAAAGATGCTAAACCTCGTTTGATAAGATGGATTCTTCTGCTCCAAGAGTTTGATTTAGAAATTCGTGATAAGAAAGGAGTAGAAAATTCTGTAGCGGATCATTTGTCGCGCATGCAATTCACTAACCCGCAGGAACTACCCATCAATGACTTCTTGCGCGACGACATGCTGCTCCAAGTGAGGGACGCGCACCCATGGTACGCCAACATCGTGAACTTCATCGTGACGGGGTACGTACCGCCCGGAGAAAACAAGAAACGACTCATCTACGAGAATCGCCGTCACTTATGGAATGATCCCTACCTGTACCGTGTCTGCGCCGATGGACTGCTCAGACGATGTGTGCCAACACCCGAGAGCACACAAATCATCACCAAATGCCATGCAGCTCCATACGGGGGACACTATGGAGTGTTTCGTACTCAGGCTAAGATATGGCAAAGCGGATTCTTTTGGCCAACAATGTACGAAGACACAAAAGAATTCGTCAGACAATGCCCACAATGCCAAAGATTTGGAGGCATCACAGCAAGGGATGCGATGCCCCTCAACTTCAATCTACAAGTCAAAATCTTCGACGTATGGGGCATCGACTTCATGGGGCCATTCCCCAAATCCCAAGGCTATGAATATATCTTGGTGGCAGTTGACTACGTATCCAAATGGGTAGAAGCAATGCCTTGCAGAGCCGCTGACTCCAAGCATGCTCGCCGGATGTTCCACGAGATTATCTTCCCAAGATTTGGAACACCGAGGCTAGTGATAAGCGACGGAGGGTTTCATTTCATCGATAAGACCTTCCGTAGCTTCCTTAGAGAGCTTGGAGCACGACACAATATTGCCACTCCATACCATCCCCAAACAAGTGGGCAGGCCGAGACATCAAACAAACAAATCAAACGGATCCTGCAAAAGACCGTACTAGAGATGGGGAATTCATGGAGAAGCAAGCTACCCGATGCACTATGGGCATACCGAACAGCATACAAGACGCCCATAGGCATGTCACCATACCAACTCGTATATGGAAAAACATGTCATTTACCCATCGAGTTGGAGCACCGAGCATATTGGGCCATCCGAACATGGAAAATGGACCTAAGGGATGCTGGACGAAAAAGAAAAATGGAGATAGCTGAGTTGGAAGAATGGAGAGACAAAGCATATCACAACTCAGCTATATACAAAGAGAGGACTAAACAGTGGCACGATCAAAGGATAAGAAGAAAAGAATTCAAAGTTGGAGACAAAGTCTTGCTATTCAACTCACGGGTGAAGCTCTTCGGGCACGGAAAATTGCAAAGCAAATGGGACGGGCCATATACAGTTATTGACACTTCGCCGCACGGAGCAATCACACTCCAAGACGACGAAGGTAAGATATTCAAGGTAAATGGCCAGCGTCTAAAAATTTATCTTGAGCCCGATACAAACAAAGAATTTAATGTCATGCACTTAATTGAGTTAAAATCTTTATCATGATATCCTCTGATTTGTTTTATCACCCGTAGTAGCCCTTTCCTTAAAATAAATATAGCAAGAAATCAACCAGAAAAAGAAGGGAGCCAGAGGGGCCCACAGCAGGTCGGCCGACCCCTCTTTTGCAGGTCGGGCGACCTCTGTTGGATCCCCAACGGTCCCATTCTTCTTTCACGTTTTGCTCCAACGTTCACATTCCCAAATACTACTGATTTAGCTCCTTCTCCGATTCGAGAAAATCAAATAAATTCTTTCCATAGTTTTTCTCTATAAATGGAGGCGATTTCCGTTCATTTTCCCTTGCACATCTCTTCCACCACTCCTATTTCGCCCAAAAACCTTTGCCCATCACCATAGACAGCAGCATCCCAAGCTTTTATGTCCCAGCCTCCACTAGTGAGCTTTGCCGCGAATTTGGCCTTGAAAACATCCTTGATCCCGTCACCCTGATCCATGAGCAAGCCATGTTCGTCCAAGAAGCCCCTCTCGCCCTCACATCACCTCCACCAGCAGCAAAAGACCCCTCCAAGAACCCTCCTGCTAGTGCACCACCACGCTACGGCAAAGGAAAAACCATTCCCAAGAAGCCAAGCCGCGATGAGGCCGAAAGCTCTCTCCGTCCAGGGGAGAAGTATGTCGGCACCCTCGCTACAAAGAGCGGGGATGTGGTGCACCACCAATATGAAGGGCGCAACATGACTAGCCCCGCCAAGAAGGCGGGCACTCGGTTCAAGATCACGTGCATTCGTGGTGGTGGAAAGCAACTCCACCCACCACTCACTTCGGCGGAGAAGAGAGGCGCCCTCGAGTCCATGAGCACCACTCCTCCTAAAAGAGTGAGGAGGTGCCTCTCCACCTCCCCCATCAAGAACGCAGGAGGGATGTATAAAAGCGAGGAGGAAAAGACCCCAAAAAGGACTCCTTATCAACGCCTCCTCGCTAAGCACAACGACCTCCGCTACGCTCATGAACGCTTAAGCGACAAAGTGGCGGAGATGAAAGACGCGCTTGCTGAAATGCGAGACGACCAAGATAATCATCGCCGCAGCACCAACATGAAGATCAAGCGTTTTTTCAAGGACGCGGGGAAGGAGGAAAAATTCTACAATTAAAACCTCTCCGCAATTATCATTTCCCTCGGCGCATTTTAGTTCAATTCCATTTGCTTTCATCATTTTAATTTCCTCAAATTTGTAATGCGCCTGCTTATTTGCTAAATTCAATCAAATTAGTGCTCCCCGGGTTTCCATACCGGTAGAGCAATTTGTGTTTCCAAAATATCTTTGTCTATTTTGAAGGAAACAGGCAAAAAGGCAAGTGTGGGGGGGATACATCGCGAAAACAGAAACAAACACGCGCAAATCACTCAGAACCATCACGGAAAGGACAACACCAACAAATGAGCGAAAATTGGGCACCAGTGGAGGCCACACCAGGTCGGCCGACCCCCCTGGACCAGGTCGGCTGACCCCTGGTGGGTCCCACTGGGCCTCTTCTTTCCCGTGCTACTCAAGTTTGTTTCCCACACTCCCTTTTTGCCTACCATACCTGTCAAGTTCATTCTGAGATACGAAAATAAAACTTGACCAATTAAAACTTGGGAAGATTTCTTTTTAGCACATCTTTATAAAACCCAATACTCTCCCTTTTGCTCTCAACATAATCATGCACACTTGTTATTACTCGCTCCATCACCACCTGCTTGTGAACAATCTATCCATAGGACCCATGTTTTTCTAGATAATTGGCGAGTGTGATATGGTTCGATGAAATGATCCTTTATTTAAATCTACGAAGTCCTTGGGAGTTTTATTTCAAAAAGTTAAAATATCATGGCTTGCTGCTCCTCTTTTGATACATAAATTCCTACCAATGCCACATGTTGATCACAACTATCAAACATACATACATATGCTACTTGTTTTTGCAATGAGCTTTTCCAAAATTTTGCGACCCTAGTGGGAAACCTGTCATGCTCTCTTGATCAAGATCACGTACACGATCCACCAAAAATGCTAAACTCCTACACCGGGAGTTAGCACATCCACCCATCCAAATAAAGACACTCCTCACTTTTATCCCATTTTACCTCTCTCTCTCAAATAAACAAAAGAGGGACATGGCTATGCAAAAGAAAAAAAAGGCTCACAAAAAGATGAGCAAGATAAAGAAAGAGAAAAAAAAAATGCTCATGTACAGTGCATGAAAAGAAAAGAAAGAAAAATGATAGCCATGTCTCGGAAATACAAAACAAAGAGAGGTAAAATCCAATAAAGGAGTCGTCACATATAAACATCCACACATCCATCCACACATGCACTTCTTGATCAAGGTTGTATGACTTGAATTCTCCGTGGATCCTTTCTTTTGGTTCAGCAATATTTGTGATACAAGTATGCCTCTCCTATCCCTACCTTGAGCTCCACATACAAGCCTTAGAAGTAGGACAAAAGAGGCAAGATAATGCCCTGGTAAGGAAAATACACTTTTTGAGCGATCCAAGAGAATCAATAGAGGAGCAAGAGCTATGTTGTTTATATTTTTCAAAAACTCTTTCAAAAACTCAAGGTACTTAGTAGGTGAAGGCAAGGTAACTTAAGTCATGAACCGTTCCACTTTTCAATCATCCAAGAATACATGTTAGCCACCATCATGTTCACATGTGGAAAGGTGTGGCTTGTAATAGCTTGTGTGCAGATTTCACTTACCTAAGGGAAGAGTTCCTCTCAGTTTCCACTCACAGCTTTACTCGAGGACGAGCAAAGAGCTAAGTGTGGGGGATCTTGTTGACAGTCCTTACGACCCATTTTTACCGTCAACTTTATGCACCTTTTGGACCTAACACCGTCACCAAGGGTAGACATAGGGCTTATTTCTAACAAATTCCACTAGTCTTGGTGAAATTATGAGTGCAGGTGCAATTCGTATAAAAACAAGGGAAAACAGGCTCCAAGCATGAACTTTTGCAATCAACAGATTTTCCCGGACTAAAGAACTTAGTCCAAAAGCCCAAAACCACAGAATCAAGTGTCAAGATCAAATAATGCAAGTGGATTGGGCCTGTACACAGCCAAGGGAGGAAGTCAGAGGAGGATGAGGCCCAGTGGGGCCCAGGCCAGGTCGGCCGACCCCCCCTGGCCAGGTCGGCCGACCTGACAGGGAGGCCCCCCTGGCCCATCTTTTTATGGCGGCTCACAACCGACCTCTGAAGGTCGGTTCCCACTGCATTAATTGTCACCGACCTCGGGAACCGCCTCAAAGTTGCCGACCTTCCAAGGCTATAAATAAAGGGGTACCCCCCCTCTCAACACAACAACACACCACAAGACACAAGACTCTCCTCATTTCCAATCCACAGGCCGAGAGCCTCTTGTATATTAGTAGAATAGGAGAGAGGGCAAGGAAGAGATAGGAGTTCTCCTCCTCTTTTCATTGGAGGTTTAGTTCCTATTCTTTTACCTTGGCGTGTAAACACTTCTAGTGATTATACGTGGTGATTATCTATCTTTTGAGCTTTATCATTCGTCTAGGCATAATTCTTGTTATACTCGTTCAACGGGATCGTCGCTCCGCAAGGAGTGCTCTAGTTCTCTGAATCAGTATTAGGCCGGGACTAGAGTAGTGATCGATAGCATAGACGTGGTGTCTAGGCTGGAGGTTGCCTTTGACCGCTGTGTGCTCCACGGTTTGTAGAGGTAGGTGGCAGGAAGTGACAGCCCTGTCCATCCAAAGGAACCCTCCACGTTCGGGTATATAGTAGAGCCTTAGCCGGAGTGGCTTGGCAGACCAAAGCCTAAGCCGATGCTCGAAGTAGACGAGTAGAACCTGAATTCGTCTAACCTTAGAAATATCTAGATAATAATCACTCTCTCAATCCTAAGCTGCTAGTTGTCTTGGTTGTCCTTGGGTAAAACTTGCCTTGCGGTAGAATAACTCCGTTCCTTGGGGAAAACAAATACGATACCATGGAATACTCCTGGGTGAAGTGCTACAACGGTATTCCGTGCGCTTGCGGATTTATCTGTGACGTAAGAAATACCAACACCTGGAGACATTTTTGAGATGCTTTGTGAATGCCTGCCCTCAAAAGTGGAAGAATTGGTTAGCCTTGGCTGAATTCTGGAATAACACAAGTCTCCACTCTGCTTTAGGAAAATGTCCTTTTGAGGTGCTGTATGGTTATATGCCCAGGCACTTTGGCATTTCAGATGCTTCCTCTTGCACAGTATCTGATCTCAGTACTTGGCTGCAAAAGCGTGAACTGATGACTAGGCTGGTTCAGCAGCATTTGCAAAGAGCACAACAGCGCATGAAGAAGCAAGCTGACAAAAACAGGACTGAAAGAGTATTTGCTATCAATGATATAGTCTATTTGAAACTTAAGCCATATGTTCAGTCTTCAGTCACTACACGTGCGAATCAGAAGTTGGCATTTAAATTCTTTGGACTATATCGCATTCTACAGAAAATAGGAGTTGTAGCTTATAAATTGGAGCTTCCTGAGGGCAGTCATGTACACCCTGTTTTCCACGTTTCTCAGCTCAAGCAAGCAATTCGCAGAGATGAGGTGGTGGCTTCTGAATTGCCTGACACTGTCATTGCCATGAATATTCCAATGGAGATTCTGCAGCGGCAGATGATTACAAGAGGAGGATCGATGATTTCACAAGTCAAGGTACGCTGGTCTGACATGCATCAGGATCTAGCTACATGGGAGGATGCTCAAGTCTTGAAAGATAAGTTTCCGAACGCGCCTGTTTGGGGACAAGCAGTCTCTAAAGAAGAAGGGGATGTTAGCACTACACCTGATACTGTTGCGGGTCCGGCACGTCAGAAAGAGTCGGGCGCCAAGCGCCGAAAGAGTGCGCGGCTAAGGCGCGCGAACGTGAGAGTCTCTGGCTCGGAATGGGCTTAGCTATTGAGTTGAGTTGGGCCTAGCCCATGTAATCGCTGCTTGCTTATATAAGCACGCCACGCAGGCGCTGCTGATCATCATGTAACAAACCAACTGTCATTTGACAAGCTACTACAGCTGTTCGTCCTATCGCTTCTCTCCGCTGTTCTTACTTTCTCCCCAATTCAATCCTTCCCTACCCTCGTAGCTAACAATTTGAGCGATGAAGTTCATACAGCTCGTGCTGCCGATGTGTCGGTGCAGGTGCGACGTGCCGTTGGGGCTGTAGGCGCTCATAGTGCGGCAGCATAACTTGCATATTGCCTTGTCGTCCTTCCCGACGGCGGTGGAGGGGGCGAGGTAGTCGAAGAAGTCCCACACGTTGGACTTGAGCTTCCTGTTGCCGGTGGGCTGCTGCACGGACGACGACGCTTCTGTAGGAATGGAAGCTTTGGTGTTGTTCTTTGCCATCGATAAGAGGATTAGGAAGCTTGGACTGATGGCTGTGCCAGAATGCGATCGAGCTCGTCGGCCGGTGAGAGATGACCTGATTATTTGTAGCTGCCACTGGCGGGCCTTCCACCCGGCCATTTCCTTGTCCCACTTTGTCCCTTAGCCCGTTGCCGGAAAACCCATTTACTGTCCCTTTCGTCGCCCAAGCTGCCGCCGTATACAACCCGTGTCTTTATCCCGTCTCTGTGTTGATACATTTGCAAAAACCCCCCGCTCAAGGCTGAAGACGGGCTCTGCGTCGTCTCGTGAGGCGACGAGCCTGTCCCGTGTTCCCAGGCGGACGAGACGAGTGCGCCTCCGTTGTACGAGCTCGTCTTCAAGAGGCGACGGCGCAGCCGGATCCCGCGTGTGGCGCGCGCGGGAGATTTCGGCGCCAATTTCACTCTCCCGACTGCCCAGATCTGGTGGAGGGCGGTTCCAGCGGGACGAGACGACGTGCTTCGCTTGCGGCTCCCTCGGCGACTCGCGCTGCTCGTGATGGACGTGCAGCGGTGGTGCGGCGAATCTGATGCTTCGAACAGCGGCGGCGCTGTTGATGATGAGCGAGCAACAACAGGTTAGTTTTTCCCCCCACGGATTTAGCTTGTCATGGCTGGTACTCGTGCGCGGATGCATCGGTGGCGAGGAAAGACGAGCGCGACCATGTCGTTCGACGTCGCTGGCTCGCCGGGCGCCGACCTTCGCCTCGCCGTGCTGCCATGTTCTGGGAGCCCGACGCTTCCCTGCTCCAAGTGTGAGGATGCAGCCGCGCACGCGTTGCCGCAGCCTGCTGCCAGCGCGAGGACGCCGCCGCGCACGCGTTGTGGCTGCGCCACCGCCACGCGCGTACGGAAGCTGCAGGGAGCGGCGCGAGGGGCGCGAAAGCACACTTCCGCAGCGTGGGCGCGGCCGTGCGGAGCGGCAGCACTGAGCGACGCCGCCGTGTGTGTGTGCAGCGGGTGGCGGGCGACAGCGCATGCACTTTGTTCGACGAAATGCCTAAGAGAAAGATGACAGTACGAACTAACAGCTGAAGACGGCATCCATGGCAGGCTTGTGGTCCTGTGATCCTCAAGACTCGGGGACCTCGATGGCAGGCTTGTGGTGGTGCACTAGTGTTCAATTGTGCCTGAGCTTCAGATGCCAAGATGTTGTAGTCGTCGGCTATTGCAGCAGCATCCCGTTCATCCAAGGCCAGCTTGATCTGTTCCTTTGTAGCTGTTGAATTGTACAAGTTTGTAATGTTCCCAATCTGTACATGTTCTATCTCATGATTTCAGTTGGTGATGAGACCTGTCCATATTCATCTCTACATGTTGGCACTTGATTTATTTTTGTGTTCTGTTGTGCTACGGTTCTGGACTGATGTTTCTTTGAAATCAAAGCTGAAGAGCAGCACCGGCTTTTTTTTTGTTTTTGGAAATTATCAATATCAATTGTAATGATGTTTTCATTTATATTTGATACATTTTCTATCAAACGACCACAAAATGGTATACGTAAATAATTTATAGTTGATCTTTAGTTACATGCGCACAGACGACCCCTGTCTTTGGGTTGTATGACCTGTATGCTCATATGTCTGTATGACCTGTCTGCTCATATTTTAGAGACGACTTTCCGTCTGTGGGTTGTACATGCCCTAAGTTTTTTAGCCTATGACTGTGCGTCCTTGACCCGTACGCATCCACGCCCCCGGGTACTGCTGCATGGTGTGAATGGACTGGAGATTGGTGAGGATGGACACAACGGCCAGGCCGAAGCCCCCTGATACCACTGCGCGCAATGGTCCAACTCCAGGGCATCACGCACTGATAGCTCTCCAGGGCATCACACACTGATAGCTGCCGCTTGGCCGATCAACGATCGTGGTGGCGGCCCGTTGACCTGGCCGTTCTACCTTCACGCAAGCACATCCTTGGAGCTCATCATCACTGTCATTACAGTAAAAGGAAACATCGCTTCTCCTTGATTTTTTGTACGACTTCATTCTTAGCTTTGAGATCAGTTGCTATGAATATTTTTTAACAGCCGCTTATATACTGTGTTCGCTGAGTTCACGGCCCGAGCAATAATCAGTCTTCTCTTTTCAATCGTTCTATCAAAAGTGATTTGTTTTCTGCGTCTTCAACTACTACCAGTTTGGAGTTTTCTTAGTTGAGAATTCAATATGAGATGAAATGTTTTGTTTACAAATTAACCTGATTAATTTTGGGTTTCCAATAACAATTGCAATTCGCCCTAATCCTTTTTTTTTTTAAACAAGAATTCCTCTCTTCATTAATCATAAGGGTTACAATCGTACTGCAGACAACACAACAATTTGCCCTAACCCTTAATATGTCAACGCAAAACGATTTATCCCATACTGAGACATCCGGTGTGACTAAAAACCATACACATACATCTGGTTAATTATCATACATCTTGCATGCATTTTTATGTGTTTGAAGTAAACTGGAACAATCACATTTTTGAACTAAAAGAATTAAGTTCAAACCATGTGAATAAATGCCAGAATGAACCTTTATGAAGCAACTCAAACATTTCCCATATAAGTTGGCCCTGGAAAAATTCCACCCAAGAGGTACGATAACACAATATTGCGAATTCACCAGCATTTTATCACACAGTTTGATATCCCAAATAATTCAGACAAGTTTAAAATGTGACTGTTAGAAGTTTCATAATTCAATTTGGAAAGCAAAACTGTCTTTTGACCTTACCTTGATCTACTCACGAGTTTAAAATTGAAAATGTCTATGGTGTGAGAAAGCTTAATAGCTTATACATCAGCTATCTAAACTATAGGAACTCATGATGATCGGCCTTGGGGATATCAATCAACAGTTGCGCACTAGAATCACTGTCATGATCATTCATATTGAAGTGGTTCTTTTTCAGGACTCATTTTCAAAGTCCTATATACTAAACAATAAAGGTATCAGTCCAGAACAGGTAAATATAAAAGGCTGAAAAAGAGGCATGCCACATAATTATGGCCATTTCTATGTGGAAAATTGTATAATGTTAATGAGCACGCATAATAAGCACAATAAATAAATTGAAATGATATATAGAAATTTCACCCTGACCTCTGGCACCTAGGCGCCAAGGTTTGCAATCCCGTTTTGACCGGAAAAATCGGACAGGAGTCACAGGACCGAGATGTCCGGTTACCGGGAAAACCGGTCGAAAACCGGACCGAAATCCAAATGACGAAATTTGAATAAAAAAGGTCAAAATTTCCGGTAAACCAGACCGGTTTACCGGTAAACCGGGCGAACTTTCCGGTAAACCGGACAAGAATTTTGATAAAACGGTTTAAGGAGGAAACATGGAAAAAAAGTGCAAAAAATTGAAAATTTCAAAAAAAATATGTAAAAAAACTAGATTCAATTTGCAGCCCAATGGTGGAAACAAAACACATAGATTTGATTGTATCTTCTGTCAAAAAAATCGAGAAAGGTTGCTGGTTCATAAAAAAAGGTTTTTTCTTTTTTTTCCTTCCTTGTTCTACCCAGAAACTTCCTTGATTTTTTTGCCACATGAAACAATGGAATCTACATGAATGGTTCCCACCGTTGGACTGCAAATTCGATCTAGTTTTTTATATATTTTTTTCAATTTTTCATTTTTTTTTAAATTTGAAACGGGAAACCAGACTACCAGGTAACCGGACCGGACCGGTTTTTCCGGTTTTTGCAAACCGGACTGGTTTACCGCGGTAATGCAAACCTTGGTAGGCGCCGGTCTCATGGGAGGAAGAAATATAGTGTTGTTAGACTGACTCCAACCGGCACACCCAAATCTAACATAAAAACACATGAAAAGGTCCTGAGGAGGCTGAAAGGTAGCCACCAAAAAATGTCCATCTCCAACGGACAGTCCCAAATCCCTCTCCACCGCCGCCGGTTCCTTCTTCTCCGGCGAGTTTCTTCATCTCCGGCGGCGGATCTGGAAGGCTCGCCGCGGGCCCGCCGCGCCCACTCGCCGTCCCTGTCGCGCCTGCCTGCTGCAACCATCGCCAAGCCGCCGTGCGTGCTTGGCGCAGGGAAGAGGAGGCGCCGTCGGAGGAGGGGTACCGGAGCCTGTTCCTGGCCTTGACAGGGTCAGCCAACGACCCTGCAGCCGAGCGAGCAGAAGCGAAAGTTGTCGAGGATCTGTGCGCGTAGACCTTGTCGACGCTTGCGGAGGCCGAGGCGGCCTTGCCGCCGGCGCCGGGCTTGTGCTACTGCGGGCGCTCATTGAGGAAGATGATGCGGGCGCTGTTGATGACGTAGGTCTGCACACCGGCGATGTCGAGGAAGCGCTGGATGTTGAAGACATGGATGATGTCGTGGTAGGAGGAGCGGCGGATCTGGATGGTGTGCGCGTTCCTTGGGCTCGGGTGGCCGGAGTGCGCGACGGGCGCGCCGCGGGAGCTGTCGGCGGCGAGCTGGGCTGCTCCGCCGGCGTGAGGAGGAGGCAGCAGCGGGAGGGAGGAGGAGGGGGTGGCGGCGATGGGTGAGACGGCGGAAGATGATCCATTTGTGGGGTGCGAGGTAGTTGTCAACTAAAAAAAGATTGTCGTATAGGTCATCTGTTGAAGAGGTGTTTTTAATCTTTTACTACCTATTTTGTGTATAGATCAACTTTTAAGTGACGGGTTGGAGGCACCCTTTTGTGGATTAGCTTTTGGGAGATCCAAAAGTCAGATGCTTCTAAAAACCAGAAGCCAAAGGCATCATGTGAAGTTGCTTCTAGCTTCTGGATTTTGGCATCATCTAACTTTTAGATCTTCCAAAAGCTAACTTGCAAAAGTGACGAAAAACTCAACAAACACAGCTGGGACGTCCTATATGGCAATGGAGTGCCGTATACCAAACTCGCACTCGGCCTAGTACTCAGCCTATTCGGTCCAATACGAGGTTTGAAAAAGTTGGATCATGCTCCTGTTAGCTGTGGTTAAGCGGCCCCCAATTGAGCTGCGTGTTAGCTGTGGTTAAGCGGGGCCCAATTGAGCTAGGCTATGCTGGACTGTTTTGAAAACAAAAGATAAGGCCTGCTTGGTATGTTGGGTGGGTTGCAGAGAGTTATAAGAATTTCACCTGGCCCAGCTCACAGAATAAGACCACGAGCGTTGCTACAGTCACGTAAAACATTTACGCAAAATTCACGAAATGATTATGTGGCTGTAAAGATTCGTTGAGTATCAGTTGGGCTTCCTGAAATCACGGACCATGGTGTGGTTATCATCTGCCACGTCAGCTGTTCGTGAATTTTGCGTGAGTTATTTTCGTGACTCTAGCATTTCTCTAAGACAACTCACTACCTACCGGAGGACGACGGAAAAGTAGCCGGTCCAATTGCCGGCGCCGCCTCCTCCCACCTGCCGGGCCACGCGACGCGACGAACGATGGAGTCCATGTCCACCTGCGGCGACGGCGACGCGGCGGCGAGGGGTCCGCCGGAGGAGCCGGGCGCTGGGCGGTGGGCGCGGTGTGCGGCGGGCTGGTCTATTACCACTGCGCGGTGAGGCGGGCCAGTGCGGTGTCACTCGCCGCCGACGTGCTCCTCGTACGCCTCTGCTCCCTCTCCATCCTCGGCCTCCTCTTCCGCCACCTCCACATCTTGTGCGTACCTCCTCATCCACTCACTCGTCCTGGCTGCCTTGCCCCCTCGATCCCTTCTATCGAAGCGAGTTTATCTTACTCGTGTTGCTGTTTCTTGGTGGTGGTGATGATGCTTCATGCTTGTGGTGGTGGGATGTCCTAGAATCTTTGGGTTCTTGGTTGGTAGTACTATCAAGCTATCTGTAGAGATGATGGATGTGGTTGTTGTTGCAGGGCGGGGAAAGTGGATAGACTAGCAAAGAGAGGCGATTTGACATGGATCCCCATCTTTAGGATTTTTTATGTTTGTTGATATGAAAAAGGCCATACAAGCGTACAATACATGGGATTCGATTTCTTACTAATGGAAATGGATGGTTCCCCTTTGTGCTTGATCTGCTCAGTCCGCAATGTTAGCAGCATAAGTAGTGTAGAAACCAACAGTAGGCACGAATTAGAGCGCTGGAATAGGACAAAAAAAAAAAAACAGTAGAATTATGACTCATATTAGCTTTGGTGCATTATGTTACTGTCGCAAGAATTTAACCAGTTCAGGAGTAGGGATACTTCTGCCTCTATGCTCGAGGATTTCCCATAAATTGCTTCAATAAATTCAAATTTCCTACTCGATGGATATATTAGAATATGGAAACTTCACAATTTTCCTAATCTGAAGTGCCTCTGCCAACGGAAAATTGCACGGAGCACTTTGAATTTAGCAAAGATACATTCCTTTTAAACTAAAGCAGCTTTAATGGCTGTTAGGTCTGCTATAAATCCAAGAAACACTAATCATTATGATTAATAACATTGTACGAGGTAGCTTATAGCTAGTATGGACTAAGAACTTTATTCTGGACATCGCCAGATGGCAAACGTTGTCATCCTCTTTTCTTGTGACAGACTCATTTCTTAAAGTTTGTGTATTCATTTCGATAACAACACTGCAACGTAGATGAGAAACAAACTGTTATCAAAAGAGCAAGTATGGACTAAGCAGCTGCTTCAGTTTCTGCCTCTAGACATTGCCAGATGGTCGAACTTGTCATCCTCTTTTCTTGTGGCAAACCAATTTCATTTATGTTGAAACCTTCTCATGTCGTAAACCAAATGCACTCACTTTCAAAACAATCCAATGTTTGTCGTATATTGTTGAAGAATTGAGCTGACATTGATAGTCCACATCACTCTTTGAACCTTTGCAGAAGTTGACAGTCTCAAATGTCCACCTCATAATTGAAGCAAATGACAACAACATTCTGCAATTTAACTTATGATCTTGGTTCCAAGTACGTAATCCATAGCCGTATATGATCTTCCTTGCTGCACCAACAAATGGAAACTCAGATAATGTTAATGTTAAATTTAGTTTTCACCCAATGAGTTGGGTTTCTTAGCTTGTAAAAACTGAAGGCATTAGCAAGCAAGCAAAATTATGCAAATTGAAAATTTATTTCCTGTAGCTGTTGAAATGAGAGTTTCTTATTCTTTCTGTTCTTTGTTCTCCTTGAGCCCAGTAGACATTCTTGCAGGACATGATCAGAACACAGATTCTTTGAGCATTGTTTCTTTTAGTAGGCGCATATGAACATTCAGGTAAGTATTATTTGCTCAAACTCAATCTGCAAATTATTTACTTTGTACTGGACTTTCTGTTTATTTGGTTATGATTCTGCCATTTGTAAGAATCGTTCTGTATTAGAGAGCATTGCAGTTCTCATATCACACATAGAAATATATAGGTGTTTCATTTCCAGCTAAAATGTGTTATAGTTGAACTCTCTGTTTCACATAAGAATAATTTCATGGGAAAGAAAGAGAATAAAAGAATGATGAAACTGGGCATGTTAGTAATATACACCCGGTAGTAGAATGGATTTTCCCTATATATAATTTGATTTACTCTTACTGAAGTATGTTCTTCCTTTAATACCAGAACACTAATATGACAACTATTCTCACTGAACTTGTACCGACTTAGGTCGCCTTGTGTACCCCTCGCCATGGAGATCTTAGCTAGGCCTATGAACATTATGTTTTGTGCTGGGATGCCTCCTGGATGGTTTTCGCCATACAGAATGTGTAATTGCGTATACTCCTCCAGTATAACAGGGACGTATCATGTGAGACTATTGATAGTGGGAATAATCGAATGATACATATATTGATGTGTATATTGCTAGGAAAAATATTTCGGGAACAAAAAAATTTCGGAGGTCACCGATAAACATGAAATTTCGGGAATTTCGGAAATTTCGGCGAACAAAATTTAAATTTTTACAAAGTTTTCACATGATTTCACAAGAAAGGGTCTCAAATCTATATAATATCATGATTGCATACATAAACTAGACAATTTGGACTCGTGTAGGGGGTCAAGGACCGAATTTCGTTGGTACTGTTCATTTCGACAATATTTCGGACCCCGCCGGAAAAGGCGAAATGTCAGATATTTCGGTGAAATTTTGCCGAAATTGTTTTCCTAGGTATATTGGACTGGGGCCTAGAGAGTCTAAAGTCATCGATAAAGAAGCTTGCACCTTGTCAGCCATGGTAATCGCCTCCACCCCTCCACCACAACGTCATCACGACCCAAGCAAAAGAAGGGAATGGGTGATGATGTCCCTTGATTAAGACAATCATCAACAAATATCGTTCCTTCAGCCCCCGAGAATGGAGAGAACAAGGGTACAATGTAGCATAGGTTCACCAAGGTCAGGGAGAGTATCATCCATGCTCTTAAGCGTTATGCATTAGTCGGTGGTGATGCATAGGTCATCTTGCTGAAAAGTGTGAGACTTGGTGTCGAGGATGAGAGCATGATTCTCTTGTTGCCGTGGAATTGCTCCTCAGCTCAGTGATGAACCAGACTTCGTGAGCACTTGTCAGTCCCGTCATTGCGATCTCCAGCAGCTCAGGCGAGATGCTGTTGAAGAGCCAAGACTTCATCATACAGTCCATGGGGATCAGTAGCGGTCTGCAGCAATTTCGTCGTGGATATCAACGAGCACATGATCGGAGAGGTTGTACATGCGGTCTGACCCGGCGTGACTGCGAACAACTATAAATGGTAAGGACGCTGACTCGGCTTAGTCGGCTGACCTGACGTAGCGATGTCCCGCTGTGCTTACGCGATTATTTCCCGCTGGATCTTCACCTTTTTGCGTGTACTGAATTGAAATAATCTTGTGTCTCGAGTAAACATTCCACTCATATTGACTTGCCTATTCATTCACGTGCAGAGGCTAGCGATCTCATCGTTTCTGCTGATGAATGCACCTGATTATTGGAACGATGAGCAGGGGAGCAAGTTTAGCAGGCATTTTTTTTCCTAGAGAGATAGTTTTTTTTTTTGAATTGCGTAGCGTGCATGCCACACGCCTGATCTAGTAAGCTTTTACAAACTTGAGAAAAACTCGTTAAATTTTTTGAACTCAAAGATAAGTGTTTCATTGTTTCATTGTCGTTTGTTGATAAATAAAGGAGCAATTGTGTGAAAGGGGTCTTGGCCTAGCGGTTAAGGCATCCGAGTAACACCTTTGAGGTCCTAGGTTCGACTCCCGGTGGAAGCGAGTTTTCTAGGATTTAATGGCATTTGTGCTTTCAGCGGTAGGCGACGTGGCCGTCGACAGCGAGGCGCCAGTGGTGACTTCGGGAATCTGGAGAATTTGCCGGCTCAGTCTTCGAAGATGCTTATAGGGGTAGGGTTTGCCTATATGCGTTCATAGGGGTGAGTGTGTGTGCGTTGTGAGTGTCTGAGTTGTACTGTGTAATTTCTCAAAAAAAATAAAAAAAATAAAGGGGCAATTGCAAAACAATCATCCTTTCAGACTCCAATTGTGTTTTCACCATTGGTTTTTAGATTTTACGATTTTATCATCAGTTTTCGAAAAATGATGGTGATCTTGCAAAATAGTTTTGCGATTTTACCATTAGTTTTCAAAAAATCAATGGTGATCTTACAAAATCTGAAAGCAATCAATGGTGACCTTGCAAAATCTGAAAATCGATGGTGAAAACGCAATTAGAGTCTAGAATCATGGTTAAAACGATATTGTCTCATAAATAAATGTCATTTGTTTCATTGTTTGCTCAAAGATAAGTGTGCTAATTAACTAGTTCATGATAATTATTGAGTAGTTTTACTGTCCAAAATAATGGCCATTAGTTTCTCAAAACTAATGGTCATTAGTTCAAGGTTAGTTTTGTAATTGCACTAGACGACGGCGGAAATGGAGAATCACGGCGGCGAAATGATGGGAGATACAACCCTTCATCTACCGAACTAATAATAACAAACAAATTTTTTACTAGATTAATAAACAACATGATTAATTAGATTACTAAGTTGATTTTATTTATGAAACGTTTACTTATTACAAGTCTACTAATCTTTATTTTTCCAATATTACCTTTACTAATGGTCATTAGTAGCTGATTTCTGAGTTTAGATCTACACCGTCGGATCAAACTAATAGCCTTTAGTTTTGAGAACTAATGGCTATTATTTTAGACAGTAAAGCTCCTCTAATTATTAAGATCATTACTTTTGAGCTCTTCATACCTGTGGACATTTTGTGCCCATCACAGGAATCCTTGATTTATTTATTTTTTATGCATCAACTAAGAGTCACATAAACTGTAGTTCCTCATCCATACATCATACATAATCATACAACGCTTGTAACATAGAACAACACTCATAGTGAAATGAAAGCTTCTTGCATTAAAAAAAGAGAGAGAAAGCTTCAAAAAACACCTTTCTCCGATTACATCCTTTCTCTCTACTAAAACTGAAAGGCGCTCCCATTTTCATCTTCCAGCTCACTTAGCGTGTAAGAGTGGTTTATCAGTCTAAATGAATATATGATTGGGGGGGTGGGGTGGGGGGGGGGGGGGGGGGGGTGGCCATGTACATAGGAAAATGAGCCTAACCGTTGTCAGAGGGACCTCCAACCTAACGACGTGCCTTCTTGATCCAAAGCTGAGAACGAAGTCATAAAATCAACGAGCTGAGATATTGGTTCTTTTTCACTTTTGAATTTGGGCCGATCTACCAGGAAGTTACCATTTAAAATTACACTTGTTCTTTATTTACCATCAAAATTTTAATTTTGCCTTGTCTGCCATCTAATCCGAAAATAATTCCCTTCGTACCATTGTTAACTTGAGGCATGGAAAAAACGCAATTGCCCCTGGTCTAACCAATTTTTGTGAGTTTCCTTCTTACTATTATGATAGGAAAAAGCTATACATCCGACCCAGCGATCCGACTTTGTTCCGACTGAGTAATCCCAAATGCTTGCATGTAATACGCTATTTTGCAAGTGCTGCAGCTGGCCGTCAGATGCCCCATTCAGACGTGGGTCGGCGAATTGGGTCGGACCTATGCAGTCACAGCACAAAGACATATTTATTCTTGTATAAGACATAAGGAAATATCATTTAACAAAACTAAAATGATATTTCCTCATGCATTATACTACAACCATAAATTTGTATTTGCGCTGATGACTGAAATACAAATTAATTGTAGCACCCTCAGTTTTGTGCCCATTTAAAAACCCTTAAAATTTGCCCTTTCAAAAAAATTTCAACTAAAAACAATTTGCTAGATTAAGTTAGAGCCAAAAATAAAATTTTTGAATTTTAAATCATGCACAAAGATCATCATATGCATTTTTGGAGTTTATTGTCTTTATTTTAAGTGTTTGTTCGGTTTTTTTTTTTGTCCGAATTTGAATTGCCTTCAAATTCAAATTCCAGAAAAGTTTGAATCAAAACCAGCTCCAAAATCGCTTCGGGCCGAATCTCGGCCGGCCCGTTCCTCTTTTTCTTTTCCCCTTCTCTTTTCCTCTTCGAGCCAGCCCGCTCCCGGCCCACTTTCTCCCGGCCCAGCACGACGCGGCCCGTTCCCCCTTCTGTGTCGCCGACAGGTGGGGCCCGTGTCGTCGTCTTCCTCCTGGCATCGCCGGCGTGATTTCCGCCGCTGCCCATATCGGGCTGCCGGAGTCCGTTGACGCGTCGATTCGCCGCACAGGGCCGTCCTCTCCGCTCACGTGAGCCACACCGGCCTTTCCCCGTCCCGTCTCGTCGCACAGCGCCGCCCCGTCCATCCTAACCCTAATCCCGGCGAGCTCCCCGACGACGCCCATGACCCGCTGCCCTCCTCCGTCAGCCACAGCACCGCTCCGTCGCTTCCTGAGCACTGGCGCCACTCCCGCGCCCGCGTCACCGAGCCGGCACCGCCTTCGCGCGTCGCGTCGGCGTCAAATCCGGCGAGAAAATATCTCGCCGGAGCTCGGATATTTCCCGGCGTCAAACCGACCTTGCGCGCCCATAAATTGGACCCCGAGCTCCCTCTCTTTTCCCTCCGTCACTCCACTCCTCCGCTCACTCTCCCGTGCACTAAACCGAGCTCATCTCCTCTTTTCCCCTTCAACTCCGGCCAAGCTCCGGTGAGCTTCCCCTCGCCGCTCCGCCTTTCCCCGCTCCACCCAAGCTCAAGGTGAGCTCCACCATCTCTCTCTCCCTTCCCGGCACCCTCACTTCTCCCTCCTCGCGCACCCGAGACCAGCCTGCGCCGAACGCCGTCGCTCCGTCGCCCCCTTCTCCCTCTCCGGCCGCCGTGGGACGTTCCCCGGCCAGGCCGAGCACACGCGCAGCACGCACGCGCTCACGCGCACGTCCGCGCGCCCCCGTAGCAGCGCTCGCGCACGCGCGCACCTCTTTCCCCTTGCACGACTGAGCGCCGCCGCACTCCGGCGAGCTTGCGCCGCCGTCCTAGCCCCCGTCCACGACGACACCAAGCGCTCCCGAGTCCGCCGTCGCGCGTAGATCCCGTAGCTGCCCTCCGCTCCCCGTTCCGACCGCTGCAGCTCCCGCCGGCGAGCCTTCCGACGTCGCGCCGCCGCGCCTTGACGGCGTCACGCGGTCGTCCGACGTGGCTGCCACGTCGGCGCCCCAGGCCCGCAGCGACCGGGTCGTCGCGCCATGTGGTGCACCCGGTCCACCGTAGACCTCTCTCTCTCGCGCCCCGGTCCACAGTTCCCATAGACCTAGTTCACCAAACAGTAGCATACAGTGATCTAGCCCCTCTGGACCCGCATGTCAGCCTCTCACACGCAGCACAAAATGCTAAGTACACCCGAGTTTGTACACAGAAATCAAATTCGAGCACATTTCCAATAGCAGAAAAATCCCAGTAAATTCCCAAAAATCCTATATTCTTTTCTACCCACTTTGCAACCCTTGTAAACCTCTGGAAAATTAGGATGTTGATTATACTTAATTAAGTTAATCAAATCCTAATCAATTTCCTTTCTTTTACATTGAAAAATTCATAACTCTTTCATTTTAGCTCCAAATTCGGAGTTTCTTGCACCTAAATTCTTCTAAAATCCTTATCTATTCATCTACACCAAAGCCATCTCTATTTGCTGTTTATTAGGATTTCAATTTATTTAATAATTGTTTAATTGATTGTTAAGCGGTAGATTTATTCGCCTTTTATTTGCTTTTAATCGTTAGATAATCAAGCTTTTGAGGAAGAGCACGAGGACCCCGACTACGAGGAAGGACTAGAGGAAGAAGACTTTGAAGGCAAGTCCTAACCCCCTTGATCATATTGCACCTAGGTTTGCAAATAATCCTACATTAGAGCTTATTTTCAAATAAAGATGCATAGTATTTACAAATGATTTAAATGCTTAGAATGTCCTAAGTAATTGTTGATTGCCTCACCTTGATATTGCTTATACCCCGATATCCTTGTTAACCCTAGGTCCCAACATCATTAATCTTTAATGATATGTTGGATGAAAATGCTGTTTAGGACTTTATTACACTGTATATATAATTAATCTTGCTACACATGCTTTTGTGTTAAAATGTGTGCGTGCTTGGTGGTGTGCGTAAATGTGAACTTGGTTGGGATTAGTGTTAATATGCAACCCATAGTGGGGTATGTTTGGCGGGATCAGGCGAGGTAGTCCTCAGTGGGGAGGCTATCTCTGGGACGCCTTTCCTCGTGAGGACTTTCTATTGAAGATGCCTGGTTCGGTCGTATAAGGACCGGTTCATGTGCCGCCTTGCTTAGCACCTATCGTGCAACCACATGCCTTGTATGGGAAAGGTTTGGAACCACACCCTGCTATAGTGTCACCCGGTACTCACCAGGAGGCGGGAGTCGCAGCGGAAGCCAGGAGAAGACCTAACGAGATTGGCGTTAGCGTCCGGCGGTTGGTGATGGCCTGTGGCCCTTATTCCTATGGTGAATGGATGCCCCTGGTTGTGGATTTTCCGTGGTGGTGCCGTGGTGACACCAAGTAGGTACGGAACCATTAGTATGCCAGTCTAAACCATGACGATGGCAAAGGCTGGTATACCTTGTGGGTAAAGTGCACAACCTCTGCAGAGTGTTGAATCTATCCGGATAGCCGTGTTCCACGGCATTGGACAATTGCGAAAGCAATGGCCACACAAATGATTATATTTTCTGTGTGAGTTATCATTGGCGTGTGTGTTTTGGAATACACCGGTTTGGAGCCGTATGCTGGTTGTCGGCCAGCGATAAAACTTGGGAACTGGCGGGATGGATGCATCTCCCCCAGGGCCAACCAACCCCACTAATTTCAAAACCTTACTTGACTTAGTTTGCAAAGCCGTTTTGCTTTTCAAACAAACCCTTGCACAAAAACTGGCTTTTCGGCCGATATGATACACCCCAGCCTTTATCCTTGATCTCTCCCTTGCATGCTATTAACCCTTGTGTTAGGACTTGTTGAGTACCTTATGTACTCACTCTTGCTTCAATCATTCAGAGGAAGAACCAGAGTACAACTTTCAAGGTGATGGCGATGATGAGTAGGTTTCCGTCCGCGCGCAAGTCTGCCTGTAGAGTGGACCCCGCTTCAGTCTTCCGTTGCAGTAGTTCTAGTGTTGTGTTACTGTCCTCAGTGACGCTCAAGTGTGGTGTTTGTGTCGTGTTGTAATAAGGCTTTTGGCCATTGTAAAAAGACATTTTGTAATATAAAGGCTTGAAATGAGACTTGGTAATATTATCAATGGAATGACTCTGAGATGCCATTCTGTAAAAGTGTCGTATCAGCTACTGATCCAGGGACTAATACGGTAAGCACTAGTGCTCCAGAAATGGGGTACGGCATTAATGGTACAAAGGGAACTCGACAAAAAATTCCATAGTCGAGGGATACCAAAATAAAGTGACCAAAAGACACAATTGCATTCCATAGTCGAGGGACAATTGCATCTTTTCCATGCATCAAGTTAACAATAATAGTATAAAAGGAATCATTTTCGGATTAGATGGCAAATAAACAAAACTTAAAATTTTGATTGTAAATAAAAAACAAGTATAAATTTGGATGGTAAATAAGGAAATTTCTCTACCAGGAAAGCGACTCAGCGGGCTGACCGGCTTCAGTCTGTCATTACACTTCTGTTTCGCAATGCTTCAGGGATAAGGCACCTACACACGAAACGAAAGTCATAAACAGTCAAGCACGGCGTACCACCGGGCCGTGCAAATTAATTAAACCCGTTGGCCGTTGCGTCCAGTGGTTGTAGTTTGGGCGGGCCGTTGAAGACGAAGTGGTCGTGGAGAAGGTGGTCGTCGGAGAGTCTTCCTTGGTGCCTCGATGGGAAGGAAGCAGACGGGCCTTGCTCCGTATAAGGAACCGTGTGCGAAACCTTTTTTTTCTTTTGCATGGATGGGGCCAGTCCCCGAAATTTCATTACTGAAGAGCAACGAAATTACATGGCACGAGATCGTCAGATCGAGTTCGCAGGAATCGTGCGAACCTGCGAGGCTATAAATTATGCATGGTTGTTTCCAACACAAAGAGGCATTCTTGCATGCAGTCATCGGGCCTGTAGCAGCTACTCCAGCTCTCAACGTCCGTCGAGCTCGCATTTTAGCATCTAGCTCCGACGACTTCACCCGCCTCTTATCAATGGCAAGCAACAGCAACGATTCCGTCACTAGAAAAACAGCGTCTTCACTGCATCTGCCCAACGGCAACAGGAAGCTCAAGTCGGACGTGTGGCAGTTCTTCGATTACCAGCCCTCCTCCGCCGCCGGCGCGAGGGACGACAAGGCAATATGCAAGAGGTGCGGCCACAATCTGAGCGCCTGCAGCGCGAACGGAACGTCGCACCTGCGCCGACACATCAGAAGCAAGAGCTGCGTCACCCGGGGAGCGGCGCGGCAGCAGGATCCGGCTGTAGGGCCGAAAGACGAACATTTCCCAGACAGTACATATTAGTCACAGAACATATCACATTGGCACAGAGTATCACATTAGTAAATGAACGAAGAAATACATGCAGTAGTGGTAGCATCCATCTATTTGGTCCTTGTCTAGTTGTCTTAGAGTTGCGTACATTACATATATATCAGTGGCATTGTTCATAAGTTTGTACTGTTATAATAAATTATTAATGTATTTGTGGTGGTTGTATATGTACCAGTTCGAAGAAATATTATTGTGACCATTCACTTGCCGGGAGGATGTACCTTCGAGGTTTAGATGTTCCCAAGGGTAGTCCAAGATAATTAAAAGGCGGTGATCAAATTTGGCAACCAAGTGCTAGCCAGGTTTAGACAACAAAACTACATTGAAGCTTTGGTTTGTTTCTGATTACCAGCTCAAGAACAGGTTGATGTGATCAGATACACAAATTGGCCGGAGTTCTAAGAGGGGAACTTGCCCCGAGTTTCCACTTTGGAGGCGCTTTTCTGATATTGTAGTTGTGCCGACTGTTCTGAAGTGCAAAAATGAGCTTTTGCTTCAGAGATACAAACGAAGCACTGCCATGAAAGAGGGAAACGACAGCAAAAAAATAAAAATAAATAAAGAACAGACGGAGTAGGAGCTAAAATTAGACCTACATGATATCACTGTATTACGTCTGTATTAATAAAGCATATTATATTGTTGTATGTATTATGCTTATCTAATCATATGGAAATATTATATTATTAGTGCCTCTTAAAGAAATTCATGTGACTCAATTGACACCATGCGTTCTCTCAAACAATACAAAAAGATCACTTATACCGATCATAGTGATTTATAGCCTATAGCATGTATGAAATAAGCAGGCCCTTGTTGAGATGGGCTATATTGCTGGACAGTGGGAAAACAAAAGAGAAGGCCTGCTTGGCATGTTGGGTTGGGTTGCAGAGACTAGAAGAAATCCACCTGGCCCAGCCCACAGAATAAGGCAACTCGCTACCGGAGGGCTTGGCATGTTTTATGCTTATCGATGGAAAAGTAGCCTGTCCAAGGGCCGGCGCGCGCGGCCTCCTCCCACATCCCGGGCCATGCGACGCGACGAGCGATGGAGTCAAGTCAACGTCCACCTGCGGCGACGGCGAGGGAGGCGACAGGAGGAGCCGGGCGTTGGGCGGTGGGCGCGGTGTGCGGAGGGCTGGCCTGCTACCTCACTGCGCTGTGTCCCTCGCCGCCGACGTGCTCCTCCTCTGGTTGCTCTCCATCCTCTTCCGCCACGTCCACATCTCGTGCGTAACACTCCTCCTGCCCTCACTCGTCCTCCTCGCCTTGCCCCTTCGATCAAAGCAAGTTTATCTTACTTGTGTTGCTATTTCTTGGTGGTGGTAGCCATGCTAACAAACGACGAGATAGTATTTGGAGTATGGCCAACAATTAATGGAGGACGATTTGTCGAAGGAGAACCACAGCCTCTGGAGCAGTTACCCTGAAGAGCTTCTTTTCTTTTTGTTTTTTATTTCATTATATCTCTGAAGTAATTTCAGAGAGTTGCTGTACTTTGCTTCGTTCTGCCTCTCTTTGATTAAAAGGCAGACCAGTTGCGGTTGAAAATCCATGATGTAGGCATTGGAACATTGGACAATCCAAAGGAGCATGGTGCGTGCTGGTTCATGTAGGATTTCTCGTGAAATAATCGATGACCGCACGGCACATGCAAGCGCAGGTGACATTGGAATACAGTCATGTAGCCTTTTTTTGTTGATCCTGATGTAAGACACAAATATTGTCCTCTTATGCTCCCGAACAACAATTCAATTTGATAATGAAATTGCACAGTTAATCTCCTTATTTTCTTCTCTAGCAGAAGAGGTAATGAAAGTGATATGAATGATAGCACTTTACAGAATCTTATACCACACATTTTGGAGCTTTTTCAATCATGTTATATGTTTAGATAGGATTAAGTGAATTTATCCTATTGCTCTTAATTTCTTGGTTCAGTCGGCTCTTCCTTGCTCTGCTGAATTTATCATATTTCATTACAGAACATCCTCCTTGCTCTGCTGAATTTATCCTAAAGCATTACAGAACATCAGTCAGTTCTGCCAATATACAAATTGCTCCTTCAAACTCTTAGTGTAGGCTTACCACGATACAAACTTCTTTTAGGTGTCTGCAAGATTCGTACAAAAGATGGAGCAATCTTTTTGTTGATGAAAGCAGAGCAGTAACAATCACAAAGGCCAAGAAATGCATATATATCACTGCAGAGCTCAATTGTTCCCAACCTATCATACTCTACATGCAGCATAATGCAGACCCGCCGACGACCTGCAAAGATGCCGTGAGAGACGAGGCACATGGCAAGAGAAGTCGCAAAAATGTAAATCTATGTGCCCCCCCCACATCACACACAGCAAAAAAAAAAAAAAATCTATGGCGAAAAAAGAACGGAAGAGGGGTGAACAGCCAGGCCTCATCTTGATGCAGCCTTGGAGCGATGCCTGAAGCTTCCCTCTGATTTGCGCATCACTGCTACCGTTATGGAATTACATATGTTCCAGCAGCAAAGAAAAGTACAATGACTAGATTAATACAACCTTTGAGCTCATGCACAACAAGAATGATCACTAACTTCCCTGAGCTCGGGTTTCGGTATCAGGGTATCTGAAATTCTGAATAATCCTGAAAATGACCGTGTATCATGGTATCCGGCCGGGTCATTCTCGAAATGGTCATCAAGTGGATTCCACTGAGCTGCCGAAATGGCCGCTGCTTGGTGGCCGTCTAACAAGAGATAAAACAAACAAGTGAGGCAAGCATCCCCCAGTGAAGGGCAGGGTAGCAAAGGAGGACATGGGATAATATACGTACCGCTGGGGAAAAAGTCACACTACGGGAAACAGGGCGTTTGCCGAGCAGGGGGCACTCGGCAAAGCCACATAAGCTCTCGGCAAAAGGTTTGCCGAGTGTAACTCTCGGCAAACCCCTCTCGGCAAATTCCAGTCGGCAAATAAGGGTTTGCCGAGAGTCAAATGTCGGGCACTCGGCAAACCTTTGCCGAGAGCCCAAAAGACCCTCGGCAAAGCCCGGGACGAGTTAACGGTCCCAAACGGCCGTCAGGGGGGTTTGCCGAGAGCCCCTGACGCCAGGCTCTCGGCAAAACCCCAGAGTTTGCCGAGTGCCCCGGCCAGGGCACTCGGCAAACATTCACACTTTGCCGACGGTTTGCTGTCGGCACAGGCGAGGGCGCCGAGTGCTCAACGTTTGCCGAGTGTCCGACTATTTGCTCTCGGCAAAGACGAGGGCACCCGGCAAACAGCCGGTTTCCCGTAGTGTCAGCTCCTGCTGCCGCGCCGCGGCCCGGGCCAGACCGTGTATCATGGTATCCGGGTCATCCTCGAAATGGTCATCAAGTGGACTCCACTGAGTTGCCGAAGCAGCCGCTGCTTGGGACCCGTCTAACAAGAGAAAAATCAAACAAAGGGAGGCAAACATCTCCCTATTGAAGGGCGGGGCAGCATGGAGGACATGGAAGAATACGTACCGCTGGAGAAAGCGGGCTCCTGCTGCCGCGCTGCGGCCCGGGCCGTGCAGCGCCTGCTCGCGAGGTGGCGATGCAGGTGCGACGTGCCGTTGGCGCTGCCCGCGGTCAGCTTGTGCCCACACCTCCTGCATATCGCCTTCTCCGTCCCTCCGGCGGCCGAGTCGATATGTAAATCGAAGTCCCTCCAGACGACGGAATCGAGCCTCCTGCTGCGGGCGAATTCCGCTCTGTACTGGACGGAATCATTGCTGTCGACCATGAAACTTGGTGGAACTATGGTTAGCTACTTGTGGAATATTCTCCAAGTACACAGGGTCTATATAAAGGCGTCTCGCTGCGCTTTCGGGCCTGCAATGGCACCGTCACCCAGAAGCTTCGAGGAAGAAATGAGGCAGCAGGATGCAGTGGCGTTTTTCCATGGTTGACCGTGCTTCTTCTTCTTTTATTTTTCTTGGGCCCGTAAGTGTTGCTCTTATCTGCTTCTTGTGCCTGTCCTAATTTTAAATTTTAATTAAATTAGAGCATCTTCAAGAGTTTTAAAAAATAATGTATAAATTTTCATTTAAAGAGTTTCTAAAATGATAAAACTTGCTTTCACAAACGATTCCTAAATGTCACCTTTTTGCTGGCCTAGCAGTTGATTGATTTAGTCTCGGAAATGGTGAGATTTGGTGGATTGAGAGTCAGTAAAGCATCAACAAATGTAGGGGGTACATAGGAAAAAATAGAGCAAAACTAAGTATAGAAACACGATTAGATAATCGCGGAGGGAGGTTTTGGTTGATTATACACCAAATTAAGGTTTGGGAACTGCTTCTTCATAATGGTTGGAGATGCTCTTATCTTCTAGCCACTAAACTCTGGAGATGTAATGCCACACGCACTTTATTTTCCGTTAATTCATTTATCCTTTTGCTTTTGATGATGACATCAGCGCATTGAACCACGCTGAACCAGTCGTAAATAAGTACTTCATAATAAAATCAGAACAAATAAGTGTACTTGGATTGGTTGAAATGCATAGAATGAATTAGTTTCGATAATCCCGAATATCCTTTTTTTCTATTGTGATGTATGATTGAAGCTACGTCCTTTTGAGGAACTAGCAAGTGCGACACGTAGGCACAAAGATGTATACACGTGACATATTCTGTACATAGATTTAGACCGGCAGCAGATCCATCATTTTTGCCCTTCCCATCCAGCACAACAAAAACTTATAAGCAGTTTACAAGAAAATGAACAACCCCATTATCGTTTATTTATTACAAGTTCATAACCGAGGTCAATTGCACAAGCACGGTCAGACATCTTTGTTCTAGATTATTTACCACTTGTCACGTTCTGAACCATGGGAAATATACGTAACTGAACTATCTTTGTCTTTTTTTTTCTTTTGAGGAACAACTATCTTTGTCGAATTGTCTTCTTTTCATGTTGCTTTCACAACTCTTTGGGCCCGAATGTAACGTTTCATATAAAAACAATTTCCATCCACCGATAAGAAGCCAATGCACCAAGGAATTCATACAAACCATTTCCATCCATGTACCAGTCATGTTTGACTTCTGTTCCGGCATCTGGGCATTAAGATGTAGTTTTTTTTTTAAAAAATGAAGTGATCCAAATCTATTATATAAGTTTCAACAGATACGCAGATTATTAATTGTCACGTAGAATCATTTTTTTTTTGCTTATTTCAAAACGTGCCTACTCACACAACGAACTGCAATGAATCAGAAGTGTAAAAATTGGACCCATACAAAAAGAAGTCAAACAATATGGAAAGGCCTGAAATCAACAAAAGAAACAGAAAACGTGGAGCGCTGGACAAAAAATTGACTCAGATGGATTGGCTTTCTTTTTTTAAAACACAGACACAAACACGCATGAATAATCGTCCCTATGAACACACGCACACAACCCTATCCCTTTGAGCACCTCCAAAAGACTGATATGGCTGATCACTTGAGATTCATGAAGTCACGCCTCACTATCATCACCTCCCACTGAAAGAATAAATAGACGTAAATATACAACAACTAGGGATGGCAATTCGGGGACGGGTACCCGGTACCCGCCGGGTACCCGACCCGACGGGGCCGGGCATGGGGCTGATTTTCCACCCGTGGGTGCCACCCATGCCCGACCCGAAATAAGTCGGGTCTGGGGCGGGTTTGCGTTCCCACCCGTGGGTTCCCCATCGGGTGCCCGAAACAACCCAGTAAACAATTTCAGTCCAGCCCAGCAAAATGTTTAGCCTCGAACTCACATGTGGCCCATAATGAAAATCCTTTTGCTCCAGTCCAGAAGCCCACCACGGGGCTTGCTTCCCGTGCAAAAGTTAGCCAATACAGGTGCAGCCCAAACCAACGTACTAGTAGGTTCCTGGTTCCCAATCCCCATTCGCTTCTGAGGTTTCGACGCCGCCGCCAGCAAGCACCAACCATCGAGCTTGCCTCCACCACGGAGCTTCAGATCTCCGTGAGGGCGCTGGGCGCATCGCGACGGAGGTGGCCGGGGCCCTGGCCCTGACGCTGTTACTTGCCCTCGCGGCGAAGGTGGTCGGGACCGATTCGGACGCAGCGGCTCAGCAGGCAGTTCGGAAGCTTACTGGCGCGGCGCGGTGCTTCTACCGGCAGATCCCGACGCCGCCGCCGACGCACGACCCCCGCCTCCTCGTCGCACGGCGCACGCCGCCACTCACCGGACCCGTGGGTAACCCGAAACCCGCCCCGATACCCGACGGGCACGGGGGCGGGTGGAGATTTTCACCCATGGGTACGGGGCGGGTGGGGATTTTTACCCGCTGTACATGTCGGGGCGGGTATGGATTTACTCTACCCGCCCCGAACCCGCCCCATTGCCATCCCTAACAACAACCATGCCAAGTTTGGGACTTGAACTCAAGTGGATTGGTTTGACAACAGAGAAACTAACCATATAGCTGACAAACGTTAGCCATTTCAAAAAGATAATCTAGAGAGGTAAATGTTCTATGCATAAAAAGTTGGAGATCAACCCACTAATGGCTCATGGGACGGCCCACAAATTAGGTGTGGTTTTAATTTTTTATTTATTTATTTCTATGTTATAATCACAGTAATTACATCACAGCTATATCATACTAATATTTTTTATTTTCATGTAGACTCAACATCTTGAAATTACTGTATCAACATTTTCGTAGGTATCTAAAAGATATTCATATAAAATGTTGAAACAATACATCTAAAGTGTTGATGAAAAAATAAAAATCTAAAAGATATTCATATTGTATCTCATTTTATAGAATTAATTATAAAGAACACGTAGCTGGAACTCACGATTTGAGAGATAAATGTGTTTAAAGACTGCAACTTGTTTAATTTCTTTTTCTCCCCCTCACCCGCTCCAATCAGATTCCAACACGTGTCAGAGCCTACACCCACCCTCCTCCCACGTGCGTGGATCTGAACCCTTTATCTCTTCTGCACGGATTTATACAGGTTGCTAACCATAGGACAATCAACATATAGTAATTCCTGATGTCGACCGGAAGCAGGCCACACAGCCCAAGACTTTTTGCTACAGTGGTTGTTAGTCCCCATCTCCCCACTTGTGGGGTAAAAACTAATCCGATCTGCAGACGCCAATTAAGCTCCAATTAACTGTCTCCTCACCTCTCCTACCCCACCGTCATTCTTCTAGTACTTCTAAGCGTTTCACAACTGCACATAGCCTGTTCAATGAAATGCCTCGCCCGGTTCGAACAAATGACCTGATCCGATATAATGCGCACTTGAAAGAAGACTAGAGGATTATCCAAGGAGCACAAGACAAGAATACGAGCCACAAAATAAGTCTTTGTTGCAAGCAGAGTGGATGAGGATGCCAATGTTAAGTTTGAGGAAGCATATCAAGTGGATTCTGCAACCATGGGGTCGACGTGTCTAGTCATGGCTCCATTGCATTTTCTTGTTAGCCAGCACAAGGTAGCCCAATAGGTCATGGTATTCAATTTGATGATTCATCTTGTTGCAGACATGAATGGCTGTAGCTCGCGCTCTCAAATTAGGATGCAATGTCTTTTGTTGTATAAGCTGAGGGCATTGAGCTGCTCGCCGCATCCAAAAGTATGATACGTATATCTATATAAGATTTTGCTTCTTAGTTTGCCAAATTTTTGGGAAACGTCACTCGGTTAATCTATGACACGAGATACATGATGAAACTGTATTTCGTCACGGATTTGGTTTTGTGACGGTTTTTTAAAGATCTATGACGAATACAATCCGTCACTCATCTCTAGATTTCTTGTAGTGTGGAGTGTTACTCCATTGTTTATGAAAAATACAATTGATCCCTTCTTAAGTATGAGATTTATATTTATGTGTGCTTGCGTTACTGATCAAAGTGCATCGCTGTTGTGACCTAAGCACAAGTGAAAAATAGGAATCTGACACAGGCGGAAATAGTGTTTGTTCGATTGATGAAAGATCTGTAAGCCAGCAGACCAGTATTTGATTTGTTACATTTATATTGCACTGTCATCTGAGGCTTAGAAGACCATGCTGATTGCTGAAGTTGATATCTGATCGTGTTGGAGTCGATCGGCGTTAGCCTTTAGGGATCATCCAAGATGAAAGTGGAGCATCTTTGCAGCAGCAGTCGGCTCGGTGTTGACGGTAGATCCATGATGGTCATGAGCAAAATCAGCGTGGTGTCTGGAGATTGGTGAGGATGGACAGGTGGCAGCAATGAAGATCTTTTTTGAAAAAGTTGCACTACTGGACCAGAGAGAATCACGCAACGACAAAAAAATAAAGAGATGAAATATTGAAATGTCTACCATTTCGGATTTTCCAAAGCAAACACTAACCAACAGCAGAAAATCTGAACGGATCTCCCAAGGCGAAGCGAACAAGACCCCAACAAAACCCAGCTTGCCACTCTCCTTGTTCCTTTCGCCATCTCCCCGCATACAACGGCCTTCATCGTCCATCCCATCTGCCGCACTCTCTCACGCCTCTTTCTGCTCCAGGGACGGTGCAGCGGCGGGCAACGCACCTCCCCTCGCCAGCGCCAATGGAGGCCTGGCAAGCCACACCGTCGCACAGCCCGTCGAAGCCAGCGCTCGCACCGTCGGTCATAGCCGTCCAAAGGAGGTTTACGTCCACAGTGCATGCGGGATCACTTCTCGTACCATGCGCCCTCCGACCCCGGCAAGGACGACGACGTGGCCATTTGCAATCGGTGCGGGACGAAGGTGCGGGCGAACAGCAGGATGCAAGGCTGCTCGCAACTGCACAGGCACTTGAAGAGCAAGACATGTGACGAAGCTGGAGGTGCGGCTGACCACCGCGTTCCACCACAGAGACCACAACTTCATCAGCCACTACGTCTCCGGGTATGTGCATCCAGATTTGTTTTGGTGTTTTCTTCCAACCCATAGCCAGGGAGATCGTGGCGATGGGCTAGTAAATGCCGTGCTGCTGGAGCTGATCATAAAGATCCCATGCGGCGGGTTTGCTGAATAAGCTCATAAGTCCCATACGGCTGGTTCCAGAAGTTCGGCTCAAGCCTTCGCGCGCATTCGTCCAGCATTGGCCACTCCATGAGCATCCTGGACATCCTGGAGGAGACCAAGGAGTCACACGTTCAGGCGCCCGCTACAGTCCTTGGCGCGGCGCATCTGTGGTGCGCACGTCATCGATCCAGTTCCTGCGCTACCTGAACCAGTTAGGCAAGACCAAGGTACACGCTGCAGGGTGGCATGCTACACTTACTACAGCCAGTCCGGGCCCGTGCTCGCGGTGCCAGGCATGGCCGGGGCTCCCTTAACGGCGCTGATCGGCCGCCTCCGTGCGGCGTGGCCCTTCTTCAGCACTTCGTCCACCCGGGTCCATCCTCATCCTCTTTTCAGGTTTTCATCCTGATAGTCGCGTGGTGGCTGCCGCTCGTGTGCGAGAACGCACCATGCGTCGCCGTGGCCTTCAAGTACGCACGCACCAGATGTCCTGCTCGAGAGTTCCCGCAAATCGACCCCAAGATGCGTCCCGTGCCGGCATGGATTCCTTCCTCCTGTGCCGTGCGCTGCTGCTCTCCGGAGAAGGTGGCGGCCTGCTATCATGTCCTGTTAGAGCTTCACAAGATTTAACTGATATTATGCATTGTTTCAATTGGTTTCTAAAATCGATGAATTAGGTTAACCAAAATTATTTTAGTTTTTACTACTAGAAACCCGAAATATTTAAATAAACCGTACTTCTTCTATATCCTATTTTTGAAACTATTGATCGTAATTGCCTATTATTTTTAACAAGAATACATTGATGTAATAAATCTTTTGTAATCACTCAACTTTATGTATAATAATATTTTAAAACAATTTTGATACATTGTTATCATATTTGTATTGCTCTTCTAATTGATATATCCTAAAAATTGTACAAGCAAGATGGTTGTTTCAAAATTTTCGGTTAAAAACAGAAACAGAATATGTCAGTTATTTGCGTTTGGTCTTGAATTTCATTTAAATCATTTCTGTTTTTAGTTTTACAAAAACCAAATTCTCTTATGTCCGAAATAAATTAATGTAATAATTAACCGCACTAACCGAATGCCCATGCCTACATCTGGCCCGGCTCTTCACCGTTTTGGGTTCATTATATTCTCGTGTCTCCACTGAACATTCCATTCACTACAGGAGAAATGGCTTCTAGAGGCATTCTTTTTACATAGTAGAGGCATTATTAAAATGTCTTTAGACAATTATAGAGGCATTTTTTAAAATGCCTCATAAATGCCTTGCCATGCATTGTCTCTAAGATTATAGAGACATTTTGTCTAATGTCTCTATAAAATTTGTGACAATTTCATAGAGGCATAATGTAATGCCTTAACAATTATAGAGGCACTTTTATATTATCTTCAAATTGTAAAAAATATTGCTGTTTTGAGGCCTTGAACTCAAGACCTCATAGACTAGTACTTATTGACCCTCGACAACCAACTCACCCAAGCCTCACAATGTTTCTTTGTTGGGATTATTATTCTTATAAGTAGTTTCTAAACTGCCACAACTAATAAAAAAGTGTCACTAGAGACTCAAAAGATGTCTCTACCAAATGTCACTACATGTATAGTCATTTTTATATGTGTCATAAAAAATGTCTCTATATTGTTTATGTGTCGACACTCTACAAAATGCCTCAAAGAATGCCTCTACAGTCCTTGTGACACATTCATTTTCAGAATTCTCACGGACTCTTTCTTTACGTTTCAGACATATTCAAAGATGTCACAAAAATATGCCTCTACAATATACATAGAGGCAAATAAGAAAGTTGCCTCTAACAAAGTGTCTCTATAGAAGGTTTTTGTTGTAGTGATTCTTTGACTTGTGTATTGATTCAGGTTCAGACGCTCAACAGTTAGGGACCTCGTCATTTCAACTGATGAAAGCACCTGATGATTTGGATGAGGAGCAGGTGAGCAAAGTTTGAGGATTGTGAGGATACAATGCTGCATCCGCATTTAGCAGGGTTTTAGAGAAAACCCCAAGACGGTGGTGATTCAGCTTTCAGGATGAATAAGCTCTCTTTTTAAATTCTGTCACTACTGTTTTCATTTCATTTGCGAGTGTTGTAATGTTCTTCGATGCATGCATTGTATACCCTCTGGCGCCAGTGATTCTAAACAACAAGAGTTAAGCTTCTAGATTACTTCATGATTAACCAGCCATTTGATCACGTGCCGAGTCGTGGCAACCAAAGATCAGCAAGATCGATGTTGTTCCTTTAAAAGTAAGGTTAAAGGACAACACAAACAATTACACTACACATTGTTCCAGTAAAGAAAAGAAATCAATCATATGGCACTAGAGGCACCATCGATCGAGCACTATGCAAGTATGGCAGGGGAGACATGCATCCGAGAAAAAAAAAAGTGTGTGAAGTGGTCGCCGGCCAACTAGGGACGGAGAGCAAGCATGACATATAATACTCGCTTCTTGCTGTGGGTTTGCAACATTTTCTGACAACAATATAATACACCTTCACTTTCAGTGAAGTCTATGCTGCGTATCTTTGCAGATCAAATTATCATCAGCATGGCAAGAAATTAATGCTCAGAAGTGGTGTAGCAGAGACATGCTCCACCGTGGCAACGACAAGATCCAATCTATAAGGAACTAAGTGATTTCTCATATTAGGAGAAACAGACACCCAAATTCGATGTTTGGAGGACTCGAACCAAAGTGGTAGGGGTGTTTATAAACTCATCCACCCTCTGACCGATTGAGATAAGCTTTGTTCGTAACCTCCACCGTGGTGGTAGAGGACGACGATGACAACAATGACCTCGTCCAACACCGGTCTTAAACGTCGCACGTACGTGATTGGTCATGGATCACCGGATTTGTTGAAGTGACCTTTTGCGGGCTAAACTCCGTGGACATAGATGAGTAGGACGTCATGAGCCCAATGGTAGTGCCGCATGAGGCCTTCCCTAGCAGCAAGAAGACAGGAACTAGAGTAGATCCATTAAAGTATTCATTGACCACTTATTTGCTCGTAGACTGAGAGAGCAACTGCGGTAAATTGTGATTGGATAGCTAGTAGCTTGTGGATAGCACTCGAAAATAAAACTACCAAGAGAATTAAAGAAAATTGTACTACTATAATAGAATGGACCAGCTGAGAGGATCACAGAACGACTGAACAAGAAATAGACATGGCTAACATTTCGGATTTCCCAAAGCAAACAACCAACAACACAAAATCTGAACGGATCTCCCAACGCCAAGCGAAACAAAGCCCCAACAAAACCCAGCTTGCCGCTCTCCTCGTTCCTTTCGCCATCTCC
Organism: Eragrostis curvula; assembly: GCA_007726485.1. Lineage (NCBI taxonomy): Eukaryota > Viridiplantae > Streptophyta > Magnoliopsida > Poales > Poaceae > Eragrostis > Eragrostis curvula. The sequence continues at coordinate 175,098 of RWGY01000056.1, forward strand.
CCGCTTGCAACGGCCTTCGTCGTCCATCCCAACTGCCGCACTCTCTCACACCTCCGGCATTTATACTCCTGCTGCTCCGCACCACCTCGCCGCACCAGCGCCAATGGAGGCCATCTCCGTGCCCATGTCTGTGTTCAGCTCCGCCGCGCCCGCGCTGCCGGCTAGTGACGTTCTACCGCGGCGCCTCCTCGCTGCAGCCGCCAGACCCCAACCAAGAAAAGTCGGTCCATTTCTTCCCTCCCCCGTGCATCGTCCTTCCTTGCTCGGCTTCTCTAAAAGCTGGTGCTTCGTGGTCGTGCCGTGTGTATGTGGTTGTCGCAGGGTTCCCTCCCTTCCCGAGCGTCATGGTCGGACACCACATCCTCAAGAAACCTTCCGCGCAGGTGAGTACCAGGCGCGCGGTCGCCAGTTCTTGGGTTTATGTTGGCGTGCTGCTTACATGTTTGACATTGCAATAACCAAATCACGAGAGGTCGCTCTTGATGCTACAACTCACATACTATCACTCTTTGTGAAGGTACAGCTACTCGTTGCTTTTTTCATGGACAAGGAATCGGATACAAAGATGATCATACCTCTGGAGTAGATGCAGATGCAGTACATGCAAGTTGCAACAACTAAGAAACAGTATATACAGTGGCCTGGTGGTGGAGGGCAATTTTTTTTCCTGAAGAATCAAGAAATTATTTCCACTTCGCAAAAAAAAAAAGAAATTATTTCCAATTCAGAAATTCGCCGCTTGCCGTACGACCGTGCTGTTGACTGGGTGGGCCCACCAGATGCACATGCCACGTACGAAGTAACGGTGCAAAGGCGCGTCTGTCGACGCCGTGATCTGATGGCTCGGCCCGTTCGAGTTTGTATGTGGTGGAGAGGGGAGGGGACCAACTTTCGGCCGGGAGAGGAGGTACTGTGCTCTTTGCTACATATAATATCGGAAATACTTGCTCGGCTGCCAAGCCTTCTCTTTGCTACTACCATCATATAATATACATACACAGGTGACTGCTTGAAGCCTTCTCTTTGATCTATGGCAAACAACACCATCGCACAGCCCGCAAGGGCGCCAACACCGTCGGCCACCGCCGGCCAAAGGAGGTTCACGTCCCCTGTGTGGGATGACTTCTCGTACCATGGGCCCTCCGGCCCCGGCAAGGACGACGACGTAGCCATTTGCAATTGGTGCGGGGCGAAGCTGCGGGCGAACAGCAGGAAGCAAGGCTGCTCGCGCCTGCGCAGGCACTTGGCGAGCAAAACATGTGCCAAGAAACGGCTGGCCGCGGCAGGAGGTATGTGCTGCATATCCAGATTGTTTCGGGGGTTTCTTCCCCTCCCATCATGCACACTATATACGTCCCGGAGGACGCCAAGGACCCTTCCTTCGTCCACGGCGCTCACCGGCCACCTCCGCATGGCGCGCCCCTTCTTTCTTCGGCACTTAATTAATTAGGCCGCCAGGTGGAGTCCATGGTTTCCAACAGCGCCGAGTAGTGGTGCAGGGCGGAGAGGAACCGGTCGGTCAAGGAAGTGGCCGAGTAGTGGCGCTTGCCATGGAAAGCCTCCAGGATGGCCTGGTTGCACGCCATGTGCGCGAGGGGCGCGACGTTTGAGAAGGCCCGGAACGCGGCGTGGACGCGCTCCTCCGGCGCGAAGATGCCGACCCACGAGCTCGTAAGCCTCGCCGCCAAGGCCGCGGCGGAGTAGGCCACGAGCCGCTCGCCGCACGGCGAGGCCGTCTGTGACAGCTCCAGGAGCATGCCGTTAGCGTCCGCGAGGCTGCCCATGCATCGACACGGCCATCCATCCGCATGCCGCATGCCTCCTCCACGTCGACCGATTGTCGCCGCCGCGTCATCGCTTCCCTCGGACGCGGCTGCAGCTGCAGGAGGTGCCGGCGAATGTGGCCGCCACATCAGCTGCGCTGCACCCGCTGGCTATCGCGCCCCTCTCGAGGCCCAAGGTGTACCAAGGTGTACTAAGGTCCTCAGTTGCGCTGGGAAGCCGGTTCGTGGAGCAGACCAAGGTGTACACCGCGGGCCTGTCCGTCCTCGCGGTGGCCACTCTTCGGCCCGTCCATCCTCGACGGCGCTCTTCGGCCAGCGCCGTGCCCGTGCAGCGCGGCCGCTTCCAAACTCATCTTCTGCTCAGGTTCTCGATCAACCTAATCGTGGCGTGGCGGTTGGCGCTCGTGTCCGAGAATCATGAAATTAAACCACATTCTGCTCAAGAGCCCGCATGGATATTCCTCCGTCCTGTGCCCCGCGCTGTTGCTCCGGACCGCCGACATCTTTGCTCTTTCTGGAGTACAATGGTGCCGTAGTATGCGATGAAGACGCCGGAGAAGGCGGCGCCCTCTCATGGCCTCACTCAAGGGCCGCCTGACGTGTCCCGTTGCAGGCTCACGTGATTATTTCGAAGCTAGGGCTGGGCAAGAAATTCGAAACCCGAATACCACGACTTAACGGACATTTTGCTTTATTTAATTATAACCGATATACATTTCAATTTCTAAAATCCACGAATTAGGTTACCCAAAATTATTCAAGTTTTCAGTATTAGAAACCGGAAATTACCAAATCAACCAAACTTCTTCTATATCCATTTTTTTTGAAAAAAATACTGATCGTAATTGCCTGTTATTTTCAAAAAGTCTTGGTGTAATAAAGCTTTTTTTATCACTCAACTTAGCTTATAATAATATTTTAGACCTATTTTGATAGATTGTTGTCATATTTGTATTTCTTTTCTAAATTGATATAACCTAAAAATTATACAAGCAAGTTGTTTTAACTTTTTTTGTTAAAAACTGAAATAACCGAAACAAAATATGTCAGTTATTTGGGTTTGATTTTAATTTTATTTAAATCATTTCAGTTTTTAATTTTACTAAAAAAACGAATTCTCTTTTCCGAATTAACTGAATGTGATAATCGCATTTACCGCCCGTGCCCGCATTTAGCCTGGCTCTTCATCCTTTTGTGTTCATTGTATGCTCGTGTCTACCCTGAACATTCCATTCTTTGACTTGTATATTCATTCAGGTGCAGACGCTGATGATTTGGATGAGGAGCAGGCGAGCAAGTTTGAGGATTATGAGGATACAATGCTGCATCCGCATTTAGCATGGTTTTAGAGAAAACCCCAAGGTGGCGATTCAACTTTCAGGATGCATGAATAAGCTCTCTTTTTAAATTCTGTCACTACTTTTCGTTTGGTACTATATCTGGTGTGCCTAGTTTCTTAGTTATCATGCTTGTGATGTCCTTTTCTCCTCTGTTGATTCATGGGAGAGCCTTTCATTAGAAAGAAAGGATGTAAACTGCTGGCACTTGATGTTTCCATTTCCTTTGCGAGTGATGTGCTGTTTTACGATATGCAAGTGGTGTATGTTTATCTTTTTTCTGCGAACTGTGTTTTATGTTTAAGTAACGATGACAAACTATGCTTTGAGTGACTTTTAAATAATCTGTTTCTATTTCTGATAACCCACTGGCATCAGTGATGCTAAACAACAAGAGTTAAGCTTCCATGCTGGTTCATGATTAACCAACCGTTGATTACTTGCTGAATCATGGCCACCTAACATCACCAAGATCGATGTTGTTCCATTAGATGAAGTAACAAATTTACCGGGTAACAGAAACAATTACACTACACATTATAGCAGTAAATTAAGAAAAGAAACTAATCACATGGCACGAGAGGCGCCATCTATTCAGCACGATGCAAGTACAGTAGGGGAGACATGCACTCGAGAAAAAGAAAACAGTGTGTGAAGTGGTCGCGGGCAAACCTACGGACGGAGAGCAACTACGACGCACTTGGACTCAATGTGCCTCCACAATGGTGCCGTGTGCCGTGGGTTCGCAGCATTTTCTGACAATAATATATTACGCCTTTTGAAGGATCGAAGAAAGTTCCACACACTCCGGACATGAGCTTCCTCTTGGAGCGGTCAAATACATAGGTAGCCGAAGGGAGATATGTGTCGATCCTATAAACAAACACTCATGCATCACTCATTCCCGGAACCGGATCATTGATAATGGCCCAAGATGGCGCAATTAAACAACATTCCTTCTTTGCTTAATATTGTACGATCAGGTTATTATAGAAGCCCGCAACACATTGGACATAGCAAAGTTTAAAAATTGGACGTGATGTAGAGGTTGTCGTCTCAATGTCGTCTTCTGCACTGCCGTTGCCTTTCACCGCAGGCCCGACGTTTCTCCAGCACGTGGTTGCGTCATCATCACACGGCGCTAGGGCATAGGATAATCAGGGCAATTATTCTCATAACCTGAATTTCATGCGGTGGCCAAACTACAACATGAATTTAATTCGGTGTGGCTAAACTAGGATTGAAGCGTATGAAACTTGTTCATGGGTTGCATGGCTTTTAGTGTGGTCTATGCTTTGTATCTTTGCACATTAGCGTTGACATTGCAACAAATTAATCCTCAGAAGTGGTGTAACGAAGACATGCTCCAACGTGGCGACGACAAGATCCAAGCTAAGAGGAACTAGGTGGTTTCCCATAAAATGAGAAATAGACACCCAAATTTGATGATGTGGGGGCACACCATTCCAGTAAGAAAAAAAAAAGAAATCAATCATATGGCGCGAGAGGCACCATCGATCAAGTACGGCAGGGGATATATGCACTGGAAGGTAACGAACAAAAGCAGTGTTTGAAGTGGTCGCCCCAAACCTTAGGGATGGACCCTTGGGACTCAATGTGCCTCCACAGTGGTGCCGTGCGCCGTGCTTGTTACCGTCACACACAACAATATTTTCTGACAACAATATATTACACCTTTTTGCGCGATCAAAGAAGTTCCACATTCCGGGCATGAGCTTCCTCTTGGGGCTGGTGATACACATAGGTAGCCGACAGGGAGATATGTGTCGATCCTATAAACAAACACACATCACTCACTACCGGAACTAGATCATTGATAAATGATAATGGTCCGAGAAGGCACAATTATACATTTTGAACACCTCTCAAATGCTGTAAATCCACCTTAAGCCATTTTTGGCCATCATTAATACAATGGAAATCAGGTGGGGATGCTCTCCCTCCATTGACCAGTCAAAACAAAAAACTCCTTGGGCAGTTGGGCATAGATGAGTCTGACGTCATGATCCCAATGGTAGTGCTGCATGAGGCCTTCCCTAGCAGCGAGAAGACATGAACTAGCAGATTAGATCCATTAAAGTATTCATTTAACACTTATTTGTTTCTTTCTCGTAGACTGTGGTAAAATTGTGATTGGAAATAGGTACTAGCTTGTGGATAGCACTCGATAACAAAACTACCAAGAGGATTATAGAAAATTGTACTGCTGATAGAATGGACCTGAGAGGATCACACAACGACTGAACAAAAAATAAAAGCTAGGATGAAATATTGACATGGCTACCATTTCGGATTTCCCAAAGCAAACAACCAACAACACAAAATCTGAACGGGTCTCCCAAGGCGAAGCCCCAACAAAACCAGCTTGCCGCTCTCCTCGTTTCTTTCGCCATCTCCCCGCTTACAACCTTCATCGTCCCTCCCATCTGCCGCACTCTCTCACACCTCCCGCTTTTATCCTCCCTGCTGCTCAGCACCACTTCGCCGCGCCAGCACCAATGGAGCCCATCGCCGTGCCCATGTCCGTGTTCAGATCCTCCTCCTGCTCCGCCACCACCACGCCGCTCTCGAGCCAATGGTGGCCGTCGGCGCGCCCATATCAGTGTCCAGAGCCACACAGCGCCGCGAGCCCCCTGTCGCTGCCCCGGCGCGACGCCTCTCCGCCAGCGACAAGCTGGAGACCGCACAGGCTGCTGCTTGTTGCCGTACGTGTGCGCTGTGGTTGTTGCGGGGTTCCCTCCTGCCTCACAGGCGAGTGTTCTCGGCGTTCTTAGGTACCTTCTCTTGCTGCTTAATTAATTACATGTTTGGCATTGCAATAACAACTGAATAATCACGTGAGGGCGCTCTTGATGCTGGAACTCACATACTGTCACTGTTTGTGAAGGTACATGATACACCTACTAGTTGCTTCTTCATCATGGAAAAGGGAACAAAGATGCCACCACATGCAAGGGAACAAATTTGTTAATCTCATACCTCTGGTATGGACAGGAGGCATGCAAATGTAGTATATGCATGCAAGAGGCGTGGAGGGTCCAGATGAGCAATAAACATGGAAGGATCGCAACAGCAGGAGTAGAGGCCGGGGGGCAATTTTATATTTCGGAAGAAACAAGAAAGTATTTCCATTTCAGAAATTCCCCGCAGGCCGGCTGTAAGACCGTGCTGGTGACTGGGTGGGCCCACCAGATGCATATGCCACGTACGAAGTAACGGTGCATGTCCCGGCCGTCTGTCGACGCCGTGATCTGATGGCTCGGCCCGTTCGAGTTTGTCTTTCTCTAGGGGGAACCAACTTTCGGCCGGGAGAGGAGGTACGGTGCTCCTTGCTACATATAATATATACAACATACACAGGTCACTGCTCGAAGCCTTCTCTTTCATCAATGGCAACCAACACCATCGTACGGCGGCCCGGATGCCCATCGCGTGCACCTCCGGCCGTGGCGCCAACACCGTCGGCCACCGCCGGCCAAAGGAGGTTCACGTCCACTGTGTGGGCTAACTTCTCTTACCAATCCGGCCCCGGTAAGGACGACGACGTGGCCATTTGCAATCTGTGCGGGACGAAGCTGCGGGCGAACAGCAAGACCCACGGCAACTCGCACCTGCGCAGGCACTTGGCGAGCAAAATATGTGCCAAAAAACGGCTGGCCACGGCAGGAGGTATGTGCTGCATATCCAGATTGTTTCGGTGGTTTCTTCGCGCTAATCATGCACGATATATATGTCTCCGTGTATGTGCTGGTACCGGAGAACCCTCTCATGAAATGAAAGTCCCATTCGGCCGCGGTTGCTGAAGAAGCTCATCAAGTCCCATATGGCCGGGCCGGTTATAGAAGTTGGGCTCGAGCTTTAGCGTTCGTCCAGCGCGCTGGGGTTGTCGGCAACTTGGCATTGGGCACACCATGAGCATATATCCTCTAGGCAGCCTGTTCGTGGAGGAGAGAGACCAACGAGTCGCAGGTGTCCTCCGCGGTGTCGAACGTGCCGAGCCAGAGGCGGGTGCGGTTGCTGATCTCCGCCACCCACTTCCCCCAATGCCGATGCGGCACGCTGCGGTAGGGGTACAGGTCGACGCCGTCGGCCGCGACTAGAACACGTTCGGGCCCACGGTAGCTGGCTCGTCAACTTCCAGGGTGGGCGCTGCCCGCGGCGCCCACCGTAACCCTGGAAGTTGATGAGCCAGTCGCCGTCGCGGTTGAGGAGCTGGTCCTCGGAGTAAGGGGAGAGGTCGGCGCACGTCGAGGCGTTGGACCAGTACGTCGGCGTTGCGGTCCAAGCTGGAGCGTGAGATCTCAAGCAGCTCCGTCAGCTGCTTGTCGTCCAGCCGCGCCTGCTGCGCGCGGCGGGGTCTCCGGTGGGGAGAGGGAGACGAGGAGGAGGAGTCGGGGAGTCGCACTCATGCTACGCTTACTACAGGTAGGTGATCTACACTCTACAGCCAGTCCGGGACCGTGCTCGTGGTGCCAGGCATGCATGTGGCTCCCGTGCGGGGTGCCTTCTACGGCATGCCCGTGCCGCGCGTAAATGCCGGAGTACATATGGATGCCGCCGGAGGCGCTGACCATGAAGGCTCATCAAGTTCGGCTCGAGCCTTCGCATAATTCGTCCCGGGGGCTTGGGCAGGCGCTTGCATTGGCGACTCCATGAGCATGCCGAGGAGCGCGGTTGCTGGAGGAGAGAGATGGACCAAGGAGGCGCCGTAAGTGAGTGGGAGCTGGGACTAGTTCGTCAACCTCAAGCTAGGAGCATGCCGTGGAGCGCGGACGTGGAGGACGCCTGGACGGTGGTGGTGCGGCACTGGACGGGCTCGAGGACGGTCTGGGCGGGGATGAAGTTTGATCAGGTAGGGGCACGCCTTGTCCAAATGGTGGTAGAGGAAGGCGTAGTCCGCGGCGGCCCCGACCCCGTGCGTTCCGGCGTACCGTTTCACCGACCCGGCCGACGCCGGAGGCCGGCAAGACCTCCGCGAGCGCGGCGTGCGCGTCGCCCAGGTACGCGGTGCCATACAGGCATGGGGCTCCCTCGACACGCGCTCATGCCCCTTCTTTGGCACTTCGGTCACCAAGCGTCCTGCGCGCCGTGCCCGGGCAGCGCGGCCGCGCGTCTATCCTCATCCTCTGTTCAGGTACGTTCTCCACCTGATCGTGTGGCGCCGCTGCTGGCAGACTCTCGTGAGCGAGAACGCGCTGTGCGGGGCCGTGGCCTAGTGGCGGATTCAGGTCAGCGAGTCAGGGTATGCACATTAGCAAAACAATGTTAAACAGTAATGAAACAGTAGCAAAACAGTAGTGAACAGTCCTGAACAGTGCTCCATTGGAGCTGAATCGCATGATTTTGGGGTATGCCGAGGCATACCCCGTGGGTCCGCCACCCATCGAGAACGCACGCGCCGGATGCAAGCTTCCCCGACACATATTGATCTTCAGGATGCATCACATGCCGGCGTGGATTCCTTCCTCCTGTGCCGCGTGCAGATGCTCCGGTCCCCGACCTCTTTCTGGAGCCCAGTGCAGTGGTACCGTACCGTAGTATGCGGTGAGCACGCCGGAGAAGGCTGCGGCGTCATGGGCTGCCTGACGTGTCCCCCTGCAAGCTCACCTGATTATTCCCGCTCTCTACCAACATCCAAGCTTAGGGCGGGGCAAAAAAAAAAAGTAATTCAAAACTGGAACCAAAACCAAACCGATTGAACCGATATTTTCCTTTATTTGGTTAACCAAAATATATATTGGTTTCTAAAATCAACAAATTAGGTTAACCAAATATATTTTAGTTTTTAGTATTAGAAACCCAAAACCACTGAATAAACCAAACTTCTCTCTATATGCTATTTTCGATGCTATTGCATATTAATATTTACGACTTATTCTGGTATGTTATTGTCATTTTTGTATTGCTTTTCTAATTGATATCCTTTTGTGTTCATTACATTCTCCTTATTTGTCTCCGGCTGAACATTGCATTCCTTAACTTGTGTATTCATTCAGGTGCAAACGCTCGCCAGTCTAATGATGATTTGGACGAGGAGCAGGTGATCAAGTTTGAGGATTACGAGGATACAATGCTACATCCGCATTTAGCATGGTTTTAGAGAAAACCCCAAGATGGTGATTCAGCTTTCAGAATGCATGAATAAGCTCTCTCTTTAAACTCTGTCACTACTTTTCGTTTGGTACGTACAATACCTGGTGTGCCTAGTTTATGAGTTATTGTGCTTGTGATGTCTCCTCCTTTTCTCATCTATTGATTGATGGGAGAGCCTTTCACTAGAGAAAAGGATGTAAACCAAGCTGTTGGTTCTTGACGTTTTCATTTCATTTGAGAGTGATGTATTGTTCTACTACGCAAGTGTTGTATGTTCAAGTTTTATTTATTTTTTTCCAGCTAACTGTGTTGATGTTGAAGTCCACAGTCGTAATACTACTAGCAAGTACATGCCTGATCCAGCAATGTGGCAACGCATGCTCTGGATGCGCACCATGTTTCTATATGGTTTTCTCAATAAGCAAGCGGCAATTAATTCTCAATCCAAAACGGGCAACCAGTAGCTAGTGGAGCGAATGATCAGCTATAGCCTATACTGCTACCCCCTTTTTTTATGAGTTAAAAAAAATACTGTTTTGTATTTATTTTTTTTTGAGAAATTACACAGTACAACTCAGACACTCACAACGCACGCACACTCACCCCTATGAACGCACATACCCAAACCCTACCCCTATGAGCATCTTCGAAGACTGAGCCGGCAAATTCTCCAGATTCCCGAAGTCACCACTAGCGCCTCACTGTCGACGGCCACGTCGCCTACCGCTGAAAGCACAAATGCCGTTAAATCTTAGAAAATTCGCTCCCACCGGGAGTCGAACCCAGGACCTCAAAGGTACTACTCGGATGCCTTAACCACTAGGCCAAGACCCCTTTCACTACTGTTTTGTATTTGTCCTAATTAAGTCAACTTTTTTTTATCTTTAATCGATAATTTATAAAAATTTGTATAGGTTATACCATTCTTAGAATCTTCATGACACATACTTTTATAATATATAGTAATTGATATGATCTTAAACTATACACATTTATAGAACTATTTGATCAAGGGTATGTTGGAGATAATGCCGAAGGCTCCCTGAATCATGCGAAGGGCATTCGGCGCCAGGCGAAGGTACAGGGACAAGCTGCGAAGGGTGAACAACAAGAGCCAGAATGAAGCGTAAACTTTAGAGACGTAATGGAATTGCCTAATGGCATGACTGTAATATTGAACTCTTCTCCCCCTATAAATATGGAGGGGAGAGCTCCTGTAATCACATCTGTTTTTCGGGCCACGAGCCAAAGACACATCATTTACTCCATCCACAATTCTCTGTCGTGCTTCAACCCCTTCGCCCAGCATCGCGGACGTTTGAGGGCTTCGGATAACGCACAACGTAAGTACATCGAGCACTAACCCTTCAGGAGAGCTTCGCCAAGCAAAAAGAGAGCCGTTCAAGGACAACCAGGCTTCGCGAGGCACGACTCCGGGCATCGAGACCTTTGGAGGGCTTCGCGAAGGGTAACATCTTCCACAACATCCGTTGGAGGGCTTCGTCAAGTCTACCAAGACCTTCGATCCCCCAACATTTGGCGCCGTCCCGCGGGTCGAACCCACGACCACGATTAACAACTCAAGATGGCGAGAGGCAAATTATCAAAAACAGTAGACACTGAAGCACAACGCGCGGAAGCTGAAGAAAGAGAGCGACTAGCAAAGGAAGAAGAAGATAGGATTACGAAGGAACAAGAAGCACAGGCCGAAGCTACACGAGCTGAATAGGCAGCCCGAGCAGAAGAAGCAGCAAGACAAGAAGAAACTCTAAGGCAGCAAGAAGCTCTAAGAGGAATACAAAACAATAACGAAAATGCTTCGCAAGCAGGAAGCGACCTTCCGGAGGATGATGAAACAGCAGATGACGAAGCCGATTCTATAGCAGAGCGACTTCACATCCTGGAGAAGGAAAGAGTTGAGAGGGAAAAACGCTTGGCTGTCGTTGAGAAAAGGTCAAAACTGAAAATAGACATGTTGCAGAAGATAAGGCAAACGCAGAAGGACATCGAGGAAATGGATGAAAGGCTAGACAAAGTCAACGAGGATATGAACAACCTCAAGAAGCTAAGCCAGAATCACTCAAAGAAGGTTCAAAAGAACAATGAAAGGAGAATTGTCTATGAAGTGAGCAGCACAAGCAAAGACGCTCAACCAACCCCAATATTCAACGAAAACTCACCTCTAAACGAAGAACTGAAAATGAGCCATGGCCTATCAGTTTCAAGATGCCAAAAATAAAAGCATATCAAGGAAAATCTGACCCAAGAGAATTTCTGATGTCCTTCGAAGCTGCAGTCGAATCGCTCGAAGCCTTCGCCACAACATCGCTTCCCTCAGCTTCGAGCGAATAAAGAACATCCCTAATAGCAAGCTGTATTGCATTCTTTGAAAAAGCTCTGCAGGACTCAACGATATAAGGGATGTTAGAAGTAAGCCATCCTTGAAAATGCTCAGTCGAAGCATCTTCAGGAAGAGGAACAGGTGCTGTGCCAACAGACACAAGAGCGGCTCAAATCTGACCACAAATGTCAGACAGCCGAAGCCTTTCAGCCTCCGCAAGGCCAGCAATCTCCCGATCAGCAACACCAACCTTGGTGATAAGGTCTTCATTCTCTTTTACGGCCTTCGAGAGGGATGTATTCAGTTCCTCGACTTGCCGATCCAAAGAAGCTACTTTATCCTCAAACCCCTTCGCAGACTCAAGGAGTAAATCTTTCTCTGAACTTAGTTCAGTGAAGCGCTTCTCACTAAGTGCAAGAGCGTCCTCCTTCTCCTTAACCTTCAACTCAAGAGCATCTCGATCACTCCTCACCTTCGACAGCTCCTGATACTGGCGAAGGGATGCATGGGTAATTGCAAGAGACTGCCAAAAGAAAGGATCAGAATAAAACAAATATCATAACAAAAGATAAAAACCAGGAAAGCTCACCTTAAATTGCGAAGACAACAAAGACTTGTACAGGGCATCTCCACCCTGTGACATAAGCTCTTCCTCCACTTGAGAAGTCGAATCCTGCTAGCAGCAGCAACAAAAGGCTCAGCAGCCTGGGCACTCATGACGAAGGTGTTAGCCGGAACATCGTCACAAGCAAGCGAAGACCCCTCAGCAGCTTCAACTGAATCAAAAGTTACGTCAAAGGGGAGAAACTCCTCTAGCATCGCCTCAAAAATAGAATGAAGAACAAGTTCACCACCTGCCGAAGGGTTGAGAATGCCACGAGGCTGAACATGGGGCTCTGGCGGAAGCTGAAACGCAGAACGATCTAAAAGATTTCCCAAGTTAGCAACCATTTGGCGAAGCTCAAACTTTTCAGATAACGAAAGATGACTTGAATTAGCACCTTCGCCCAAACCCTTGTCTTGGATCTGAACCACACCCAAAGCCTCATGGGCTTCAGCTTGGGTCTTGTCCTGGGTCTTGGCCTTCGGATCAGGTGCTACTGACACAAGAACGCTGGACTCTGCACCCTTGTCCTGGATCTTGGCCTTCGACCCAACAGAGCCGGACACATTTGCGGTAGTACCCGCATCCGTGTCCTGGATCTTGGCCTTCTCGGAGGCCTTAGATTTGCCAGCATCAGCTGAAGAAGAAGAAACACCTTTCGCAGGGCCCGCGAAGCCCTTTAAAGGAGCCTCTTTCGAAACTGACGAAGCCTTAGCAGAACTCTGACTCCGACCCGACGAGCCAGAAATGATTTCCATCAAGTTAGGAACCTTGGGAGGCCGATAAGAAATAGCCGCCTTGTCAGAAACCGAGCGGTTTGCTAAATCCTTCAAAGAAGAATTTGGAGCCTTCGAAGGAGGCACTGAGGAAGTGGCATCAGTTGCTTGAGAACGACCACCGCTGATAGCCTTGTCAGAGCCATCCTTCAAAGAAGACTTATGAACCTTCGCTTTCTTCTTAATATGCTCTTCATTGGATCTCCGATCACTAGGCATCTTGAAAAAGAATGCAAGAAAAGGGTCTCTAATAGTGCGAAGGTTAAACCGAAAGCAGAAAACGGTGGAAGACAGCCTACACAAGCAATAGACAGCGTGAAGAAACAAGGCAATCGCTACGAATATATATAGAGGTAAGACGAGCATCGAAAATCGGGAAACCACGGGAACATATCGAAAACGACAAACACGTGCATGAATCAGGCGAGCACGCGACACAATCTTTAAAATAATAAATTGTTTCTGACCTTGATCAATCAAGATACATCAACAATTAAGGGCTAATGTTGGAGATAATGCCGAAGGCTCCCTGAATCATGCGAAGGGCGTTCGGCGCCAGGCGAAGGTACAGGGATAAGCTGCGAAGGGTGAAGAACAAGAGCCAGAACGAAGCGTAAACTTTAGAGACGTAACGGAATTGCCTAATGGCATGACTGTAATATTGAACTCTTCTCCCCCTATAAATATGGAGGGGAGAGCTCCTGTAATGACATCTGTTTTTCGGGCCACGAGCCAAAGACACATCATTTACTCCGTCCACAATTCTCTGTCGTGCTTCAACCCCTTCGCCCAGCATCGCGGACGATTGAGGGCTTCAGGTAACGCACAACGTAAGTACATCGAGCACTAACCCTTCAGGAGGGCTTCGCCAAGCAAAAAGAGAGCCGTTCAAGGACAACCAGGCTTCGCGAGGCACGACTCCGGGCATCGAGACCTTTGGAGGGCTTCGCGAAGGGTAACATCTTCCACAACATCCGTTGGAGGGCTTCGTCAAGTCTACCAAGACCTTCGATCCCCCAACATTTGGCGCCGTCCCGCGGGTCGAACCCACGACCACGATTAACAACTCAAGATGGCGAGAGGCAAATCATCAAAAACAGTAGACACTGAAGCACAACGCGCGGAAGCTAAAGAAAGAGAGCGACTAGCAAAGGAAGAAGAAGATAGGATTACGAAGGAACAAGAAGCACAGGCCGAAGCTACACGAGCTGAATAGGCAGCCCGAGCAGAAGAAGCAGCAAGACAAGAAGAAGCTCTAAGGCAGCAAGAAGCTCTAAGAGGAATACAAAACAATAACGAAAATGCTTCGCAAGCAGGAAGCGACCTTCCGGAGGATGATGAAACAGCAGATGACGAAGCCGATTCTATAGCAGAGCGACTTCACATCCTGGAGAAGGAAAGAGTTGAGAGGGAAAAACACTTGGCTGTCGTTGAGAAAAGGTCAAAACTGAAAATAGACATGTTGCAGAAGATAAGGCAAACGTAGAAGGACATCGAGGAAATGGATGAAAGGCTAGACCAAGTCAACGAGGATATGAACAACCTCAAGAAGCTAAGCCAGAATCACTCAAAGAAGGTTCAAAAGAACAATGATGGGAGAATTGTCTATGAAGTGAGCAGCACAAGCAAAGACGCTCAACCAACCCCAATATTCAACGAAAACTCACCTCTAAACGAAGAACTGAAAATGAGCCATGGCCTATCAGCTTCAAGATGCCAAAAATAAAAGCATATCAAGAAAAATCTGACCCAAGAGAATTTCTGATGTCCTTCGAAGCTGCAGTCGAATCGCTCGAAGCCTTCGCCACAACATCGCTTCCCTCAGCTTCGAGCGAATAAAGAACATCCCTAACAGCAAGCTGTATTGCATTCTTTGAAAAAGCTCTGCAGGACTCAACGATATAAGGGATGTTAGAAGTAAGCCATCCTTGAAAATGCTCAGTCGAAGCATCTTTAGGAAGAGGAACAGGTGCTGTGCCAACAGACACAAGAGCGGCTCAAATCTGACCACAAATGTCAGACAGCCGAAGCCTTTCAGCCTCCGCAAGGCCAGCAATCTCCCGATCAGCAACACCAACCTTGGTGATAAGGTCCTCATTCTCTTTTACGGCCTTCGAGAGGGATGTATTCAGTTCCTCGACTTGCCGATCCAAAGAAGCTACTTTATCCTCAAACCCCTTCGCAGACTCAAGGAGTAAATCTTTCTCTGAACTTAGTTCAGTGAAGCGCTTCTCACTAAGTGCAAGAGCGTCCTCCTTCTCCTTAACCTTCAACTCAAGAGCAGCAAGGTCTTTGCGAAGAGCATCTCGATCACTCCTCACCTTCGACAGCTCCCGATACTGGCGAAGGGATGCATGGGTAATTGCAAGAGACTGCCAAAAGAAAGGATCAGAATAAAACAAATATCATAACAAAAGATAAAAACCAGGAAAGCTCACCTTAAATTGCGAAGACAACAAAGACTTGTACAGGGCATCTCCACCCTGTGACATAAGCTCTTCCTCCACTTGAGGAAGTCGAATCCTGCTAGCAGCAGCAACAAAAGGCTCAGCAGCCTGGGCACTCATGACGAAGGTGTTAGCCGGAACATCGTCACAAGCAAGCGAAGACCCCTCAGTAGCTTCAACTGAATCAAAAGTTACGTCAAAGGGGAGAAACTCCTCTAGCATCGCCTCAAAAATAGAATGAAGAACAAGTTCACCACCTGCCGAAGGGTTGAGAATGCCACGAGGCTGAACATGGGGCTCTGGCGGAAGCTGAAACGCAGAACGATCTAAAAGATTTCCCAAGTTAGCAACCATTTGGCGAAGCTCAAACTTTTCAGATAACGAAAGATGACTTGAATTAGCACCTTCGCCCAAACCCTTGTCTTGGATCTGAACCACACCCAAAGCCTCATGGGCTTCAGCTTGGGTCTTGTCCTGGGTCTTGGCCTTCGGATCAGGCGCTACTGACACAAGAACGCTGGACTCTGCACCCTTGTTCTGGATCTTGGCCTTCGACCCAACAGAGCCGGACACATTTGCGGTAGTACCCGCATCCGTGTCCTGGATCTTGGCCTTCTCGGAGGCCTTAGATTTGCCAGCATCAGCTGAAGAAGAAGAAACACCTTTCGCAGGGCCCGCGAAGCCCTTTAAAGGAGCCTCTTTCGAAACTGACGAAGCCTTAGCAGAACTCTGACTCCGACCCGACGAGCCAGAAATGATTTCCATCAAGTTAGGAACCTTGGGAGGCCGATAAGAAATAGCCGCCTTGTCAGAAACCGAGCGGTTTGCTAAATCCTTCAAAGAAGAATTTGGAGCCTTCGAAGGAGGCACTGAGGAAGTGGCATCAGTTGCTGGAGAACGACCACCGCTGATAGCCTTGTCAGAGCCATCCTTCAAAGAAGACTTATGAACCTTCGCTTTCTTCTTAATATGCTCTTCATTGGATCTCCGATCACTAGGCATCTTGAAAAAGAATGCAAGAAAAGGGTCTCTAATAGTGCGAAGGTTAAACCGAAAGCAGAAAACGGTGGAAGACAGCCTACACAAGCAATAGACAGCGTGAAGAAACAAGGCAATCGCTACGAATATATATAGAGGTAAGACGAGCATCGAAAATCGGGAAACCACGGGAACATATCGAAAACGACAAACACGTGCATGAATCAGGCGAGCACACGACACAATCTTTAAAATAATAAATTGTTTCTGACCTTGATCAATCAAGATACATCAACAATTAAGGGCTAATGTTGGAGATAATGCCGAAGGCTCCCTGAATCATGCGAAGGGCGTTCGGCGCCAGGCGAAGGTACAGGGACAAGCTGCGAAGGGTGAAGAACAAGAGCCAGAACGAAGCGTAAACTTTAGAGACGTAACGGAATTGCCTAATGGCATGACTGTAATATTGAACTCTTCTCCCCCTATAAATATGGAGGGGAGAGCTCCTGTAATGACATCTGTTTTTTGGGCCACGAGCCAAAGACACATCATTTACTCCGTCCACAATTCTCTGTCGTGCTTCAACCCCTTCGCCCAGCATCGCAGATGATTGAGGGCTTCGGGTAACGCACAACGTAAGTACATCGAGCACTAACACTTCAGGAGGGCTTCGCCAAGCAAAAAGAGAGCCGTTCAAGGACAACCAGGCTTCGCGAGGCACGACTCCGGGCATCAAGACCTTCGGAGGGCTTCGCGAAGGGTAACATCTTCCAAAACATCCGTTGGAGGGCTTCGTCAGGTCTACCAAGACCTTCGATCCCCCAACAGGGTAGAAAAGTTTGTCTTAAAGACAAACCTAAAACTGCAAGCTTTTTTTTAAAAAAAAAAGAAGAAGAAGATGGAGTAGCTAACTAGCACCCAAGAGTGTCGAACCATAATATTATATTGTTACTTTAGGAGCTGGCAAATAAGGGTGGAAGTGAAGGGCTCACAAATTTATTTAAGGCTGGATGTTTGTCTTCTCCATTGATCCCGGCCCGAATGTTTCTATTTCAAATAACCCACTGGCGGCACCAGTGATGCAGAACAACAAGAGTTAAGATTCCAGATTCGACTTTTCACAAATGCTTGCCCAGCTTTCAGTGTCTTTGCACATTATCATTGACATCGGAATAAATTAATGCTTAGAAGTGGTCTGGAGGATGAGAGTCTTGGTCCACCGTCGCGACGGCAGGATCCAAGCTAGAAGGAACTAGGTCTCCAATAAAAAAAAAGCTAGAAGGAACTAGGAGGTTTCTCATAAAAGGAGAAACAGGCATTCAAATTCGATGCTGAGAGGACTCAACCAAGATAAGTGGTAGTTGTGCCTACAAACAGGGGAAATATTCGGTGCAACAACCTAATTTTGTGCAATCCGTGCAATCAGGCATGCAGCCGCTGGATCGGCATCGAGCGATCCAAGATTTAATCACCGAATCCCCTCATACCCACTTAATCTCTTTCCAAAATAAACCTCGCACAAATCTCTCTGTTCCTGAAACTCCCTCTGCTTAATTTTGGAGTCAGTATCTGAAATTCGCCGAACCTACCTCGTCGTTCGCCATTGCCGGCGCTGCTGCAACAAAAATATCAAATTTCGCATGGGACTACATTCATGACTCATCGTAATCTCGGCATGGTCTTCTGTCGCTTCCATGGCGGCTCAGCCAAGTACACCAAGACCAAGAAGGCAACTGCAGCTCTGTTGCAGCTTGTTTTCCCTCAACGTCGTAATCTTTAGGTCATGAACCTGGCATGATGGAACAAGACAAGCAACACCAACGCCATCATAAAAAAGGCTGTCAGCTAGTAGTAGATCGATGTAGTGCAACATGCTCATGGCATGGAGATTTGCTGAAATTCAAGGAAGGCTCCAAGGATCTTTGATGTCTCTTTGATTCAATTCATTGTTAGTCTGCGCAAGAAGTCCTTGCGGCCAGCATGGACGGCAAGCTAGCAATCACTATCTATGCATTCATGGTGGCGTGCCTTGGCCCTCGAGGTAGATTGAGATTGGGGATATCGAGCAAGGGATTTGGAGAATTAAGCGGATGGAGTTTCGGGAGAAGAGAGATTTGTGTGAGGGATTTTTTTTGGAAAAGCTAATTGAGTTTGAATGGATTCGGTGAGTAAATTGTGGATCGCTCGATACTAATCGGGCGGCTGCATGCGTGGATTGCACAAATTGCACAGAATCAGGCTATTGCACTGAATATTTCCCCTTACAAACACCTCCACTCTCTAAACAATTGAGACTAGCTCAGTTCCTAACCTCACCGTGGTGACAAGGGACGACTATGACTTCGTCCAACACCGGTCTCTTAAATGTCACACATGATTGGTCATACTCATAGATTACCATATTTGTTGGCGTGACCTTTGAGGGGTAAACTCTATGAACATAGGTGAGTCGGACGTCATGAGCCCAATGGCAGCGAGAAGACAGGAACTAGTAGAGTAGATCGATCCACTAAAGAATTCATTTGATCACTTATTCGTTTCTTTTTCGTAGACTAGAGAAAGCAACTGTCGTCAAATCTGATTGGAAATAGGTACTTGTGATACCTCTTCAAAACAAAATTAACTACCAAGAGGATTAAAGAAGCAGTTAATTGTAAATTCCACCTCATAACTTAGCATTAGTTTGATGTTCCCTTTAAGTTCGTTTGTTTCATAAACCCCATCGCTCACCTCAGTTTTGCCCCGTTTCATGCGCTCTCCCAAATAAGACAAAAAAAAATATCACGTAAATACGTATCTAGCTCCTAGTTCGAGCCTCACACACCTGCGTATGGTAGTGGTGAGATTGTCGAACAGTTGAATTTTGTTATGGTTGGCTGTAGTTGTGAGCGTTCAAGATACAGTTAAAGCAATGAATTCTAGTATGGTGGGCCATGACAGTTTCAGATAGGACCAAACAACAAAAGTCAAGTCAGCCTATATTAACCGACTCATGTAGCCAAGCGTTTAAGGTGACAATTTTTGTCCTATTTGAGAGAGCACATGGAAACCAGGAGGGGGTTGTTTCAACCAGGTGCAGTGCGATGGTTTTTGCAACAAACAAGCTTGGAGATATCAAACTAGAGCCAAATTATGGGGTATGATTTGCCATAAAGCCTTAAAAAAATTGCACTACTAACATAATGGACCTGAGAGGAACACACAACGAGAGAACAAAAGATGAAATATTGAAATGGCTACCATTTCGGATTTCCCGAAGCAAACAACATAATCTGAACGGATCGCCCAAGGCGAAGGGAAGAAAGCCCAACAAAACCAGCTTGCCACTCTCCTCGTTCCTTTCGCCGTCTCCCCACGCTTATACAAGTTACAACAGCCTTTGTCGCCCATCCAATTTATTACCGCTCTCTCATACGTCCCGCTCCTCTTCCTCCTCCTGCTCCGCACAACCTCGCCGCGCCCACGCCAATGTCCGTGTCAAGATCCGCCGGACCATGCCACGCCGTGCCCGAGCTGCCCCGGCCAGACGCTCTACTGCACGCTCCCCGCGGCGCCTCCTCGACGCCACTTTAATGGAGAAAATTCGGTCTATTTCTTCGCTCCCCTGTGCCTCGTCCGTCCTAGTATACAAGTGTGCGTGGTTGTCTCAGGGCCCTCTCTTTCGTAGCGTCATGACGGCAACCAAATCCTCGAGGACCTGCCGCACAGGTGAGTACCAGGCGATCGCCGGTTCGCGTGCTGCATGCCATGCTTACATTTGGCATTGCAATAACGGAATCACTCGAGTCATGATGCTAGAACTCACATACTATCGCTGTTTGTTGTGAAGGTACATACACCTATTAGTTTCAAATAAGGAATCAAATCCCGCCAAGGGAACAAAGATGTTCATCACCCTGAGACATGCAGATACAGTAAATATGCAAGAACTGGGATCGAGCATACATGGAAGGATCGCATTAGCAGGTCTGCTGTAGTGGACTGGTGGTGGCTGGAGTGCTTTTTTGGAAGAATCAATAAATTTCCATTCCAAAATACCAGCTGACCATGCGTTGACAGGGGTGAGCCCAGCATGGTGCATGCCACGTACGAATTAACGGTGCATGCTCCGTTTGTCGACGCCGTGATATGATGGCTTGGCCCGGTTTTGAAGCTTGTCTGTGTGCTGGACGGACGATTTTCAGTAGGGACAGGAGCATAAGACACTACAGAAGACACTTTTTGGTATACAAGCCTACACAAGTCAGTTGTAGGCTGTAGCCTTATCTTCGCTCGATAGCAAGCAGCGCCGTCGCCGTCCACCCCGGCCACGCAGCCGCCGCAGCCCCAATTAAAGGAGGTTTACGTCCAGAGTGTAGGATCACTTCTCCTACCATGCGGCCTCTGGCCCCGGCGAGGACAACATGGCCATTTGCAAGCGGTGGGAGCACCCTCCATGCCCTGTGTGGTCCTTGGAAGCGCCGGCCACTGGCCCCTTTTCCATGAAAGGAGGGCGACGAAGAGGTAGAGAAAGGGGCGACCTGGCACCCGCGCGCCGCCGAGAGATGGCGAGGCAGGCCTGACGGGAGCGCCTGCGGGATGGCAGCAGCGTCGGCGTCAATGAACGGTTCCTGGAGCTCATTCCTTTTGACAGAACTAGCAAGATGGCCCGCGCAATATGCACGGCTAGACTTATTATTTTATTTTATGGTTTGTCAAGAGATTTTTTAATGTTATTGACAATTAAGTTGTTTTGTGATGTTTATGTGCTTCCTCTATTATTAAGTTGTTCTTATTAACACAATAGTTTTACTTCTATTAATGGAAAAGGTAGGCACTATGGGGAACTCCCCTACAGTTTTTTGTCAGAAAAACACACACAATAATAGAGGGAGTATGTTTTAAGAACTACTAAAAATTCTACAAACCCCTCAAATTCATAAGAACTATTATTTCACATTCTTATGTTTAAAAATTTCTTGTCTTTTATCAAGTTGTCGGTGTTAAGAAACCGGCCGACAAGTAAATTTGTAACTACGGCGTCTAACAATCTTCTATGATGGCGAGGGTTTTGCGAGAGAGGCAAGGTTTATACTGGTTCAGGCAATCGATGCCCTACGTCCAGTTCGTGGGTGGTTCGTGTTTCGACTTGCAGAGGGGAGCTACAAGTGTTGACGAGGGAGGAGAAAGACTCCAAGCCTCTTCGTGTGTATCTCTATGTCTGTGTGCGTTGTATCTATCGATCGATCCCCCCTCCTCATGCACCCAGCTCTCCTTTTATAGTCAAGGAGTGAGCCGGTTTACAAATGGGAACGGGGCTTTCGGGTTGTGGGCAGCGCGGCTACGCGCCGCACTAGTCTGATCCCTAGCCGCTACTGTGGCTCTAGTCAGGCGGCGTCCTGTCAGCCTGGTCGCCGGGCAGGTGGTCGAGATGTCAACCCAAACTGTCGCGGCCGTCTTGTCGCCGGTCCGGTCTTCGTCCCTGTTCAGGGTGATGATGATGCCGTAGCCATCCCGTTGCTGTACTCGAGGTGTCAGGCGGCGTCGCGAGATGGGACGGGTGTCACTGTGCAGGTCAGATCGCGTGCCTGCAAATATATGAGTTGCTGGGTAGAGTTAAGGCTCCCCAGCTACTCGTCGTAAATGCCTGTCCTCTTTGCCAGAGGAAAATCTTCTCGACGAAGTCTCCCAACTCGGGGTCGGGCGAAGCGCGGCTTGTGGGCCCGCCCGACTGGGAGTCGGGCGAGGCGGAGTTCGGGGCCCGCCCGACTGGGGGTCGGGCGAGGCGGAGTCTGTGGACCCCACCCGACTCGGGGTCGGGCGGGGCGGAAGTCGTGGGCCCGCCCGACTGGGGGTCGGGCGAGGCGGAGTCTGTGGACCCCACCCGACTCGGGGTCGGGCGGGGCGGAAGTCGTGGGCCCGCCCGACTGGGGGTCGGGCGAGGCGGAGTCTGTGGACCCCACCTGACTCGGGGTCGGGCGGGGCGGAAGTCGTGGGCCCGCCCGACTGGGGGTCGGGCGAGGCGGAACTTGTATGTGCCCTCGGGGTCGGCCGTGGGCCCCTCGAGCGCTCTGTTGTCGCGTACCTGTTCCTGTGGGCCCTACACAATTAAGCTGAGACGGTTAGCAGAACTAAGTATCCTAGATCAGGATACCCTGATTTGGGTATCCGTCAGTAGCCCCCGAGCCTGGGCGGCGGCCGGGGGTCGTGGTCGCCGTCGAGGCTTGTCGTTGTCTGTCCGAGGGTATTTTCGTACTACTCATACCGGTGGGTGCGCGCGAGCGCACCCGCCGGGTGTAGCCCCCGAGCCTCGGTACAAGTGGTTTACTTGTGCCGAGGGTGACAAAAAAGGTTTTCCCGAGACCACGCAGTAGGTCATTGTTTGCGAATGCGAGCCCCCGAGTCCTCGCTCGATGCGCGGATCCGTCCGAGGGTCGTTTCGTCTTTTTGTTTCGTCCGTACCCGCGCGTCTTTACGATAAGACGGGACACGCATGAGCCGGCCACGTCATTCCTCGATGGTTCGATGCGTGGTGCTCGTTTAAGCTGCAAACGGGTGTGTCCGAGTGAAGGCCTCGGCTTGCCCTTCGCGGGGGTCCGATTGAGACTAGCTGGAGTCGGCCTCATTAAGATCCGAGTTCCTGCCTTTTTCGATCGCCGACTCCTTTCGCTCGGAGTCAGTGGGCTCGATGCCCTCCCTCGATGGGAGATCAAGGTCGAGGTTTTTTAGACTCGGACTCGGACGCTACCGTCAGAGGCCCATTGTACTACGGTGTACGGTTGCGGTCGCTGGGGACCCCTCTTTGGTGGCCCCTCACTTAGTTTTGCCCTGGAGCGGCCGTTCGAACCCTTTCGCGGGGCCGGCCTTCGAACTCCTGGGCCGGAAACTGGGCCGTCGGGGCGTTTTCAGCCCCTAGCCTTTATTACCTGTGGGCCCGGCCGGGATTCCAAGCCCACCTGGGCCGTCATCGTGCGTCGTGGAGACGCGACGGTTCGCCTTCCGCGCGGATCAAGGCCACGATCTGTCTTCGTGCGGTAGTGGAGCGGGCCATGATGACGGTTTTTAAGGCACCTGCACCTGTTAGATCGAGAAACAGGGGAGGCGCGGGGAACGATGCGTCGTGTGAACGCGACGACTATAAAAGGGGATGAGTCTAACCTCATTTGCCTTACCAGGTTTTCGCGACCTTTCGCATCCACCGCCGCTCGCCTTTGCGCAAACCGCTTCGCCTTCCTCGCCTCGCTCGTTCTCCAACTTCCCTTCGTTTCGCCGTCGCTCCGCGTGACGAGTAGTAGGAGATAGAGTAGTTAGTCGAGTTGGGCCGAGTGGCCCTCATGTAAATATAAAGAACTTGCCTTTAGCTTAGACGAAACAAGTACTTCGTTTTTTAAATTTGTGTTCGTTCGAAACTTATTCGAAATTTTAAGTGTTTTTCCCTTCGTGACTTCCTCCTCTTTCAGACCGCTTGATTGCCTTGGACCTTTCATTCGACTGACTGGTAACCCAGGCCGCTCCTAGCCGCCGAGGCGTCAGAGTCCCGAGTCGGCCAGTCGGGTCGGCCGAGAGATCGTCGATGCTCAAGTTCTGTCCGAGTCGGACCTGCACTTAGGATTTTCATGTAAATTCCTTAGCCACGGACGCGTTGTCGGCGCAATTTTCGCTCTTGGCCTTGACGCTCGTTTGTCATGGGCATTTTGGATTTTACACGGCCTTTTTTGCACACCCGCCGGGTGGAGCCCCCGATCCGTTAGGGTCGGGGATCGGCGGTCGGCAGGCCAGGACTTGTTGTGAATTTAGAAAAGATAGAAAGAAACGAACTTTCTTTTTATTTCGTTTGCATGTCTTTGAACGGTGCAAAAGGAAAAGGAGACACAAGCTAAGGGTAAAAACGACGTAGCTGGTCGATGTTCCATGCGTTGGCGAGTATGCGTCCGTCGGCGTTCTTGAGCTTGTAGGTTCCGGGCCGAAGCACCTCCGCAACGGTGTATGGTCCCTCCCACGGCGGAGTCAGCTTGTGCCGACCCTGATTGCCCTGCAAAAGGCGAAGAACGAGGTCGCCAACCTCGAAAGCGCGGCCTTTAACCTTTCGTTCGTGGTAGCGGCGCAGCGCTTGTTGATACTTGGCGGAATGTAGGAGCGCGGCTTCTCGTGCTTCGTCGATCTGGTCGGGCGCATCCTCGAGGTAGCGCTCGTTGAGGTCCGGGTCAAACGCTTGCACCCGCGGGGCCCCATAATCCAGGTCAGTCGGCAGCACAGCCTCGTCTCCATACACCATGAAGAATGGAGTGTAGCCAGTGGCGCGACTCGGCGTCGTCCTTAGGCTCCACAACACTGCATCGAGCTCTTTTGCCCACCGACCGGCAAATTTCTTTAGCTTGTTGAAGATTCTGGGCTTTAATCCTTGGAGGACCATGCCGTTTGCTCGTTCACACTGCCCATTCGTTTGGGGGTGAGAAAGAGCTGCCCAGTCGACTCGGATGCCGTATTGATCGCAAAAGTTCAGGAATTTCTTCCCCGTGAACTGCGTGCCATTGTCAGTGATGATGGCATTTGGCACCCCGAATCGATGTACGATGTCGGTGAAGAACTTGACGGCTTGCGCCGAATCAATCTTGCCGATCGGCCTGGCCTCTATCCACTTTGAGAACTTGTCAACGGCGACAAGCAAGTGGGTGTAGCCTCCCGGTGCCTTTTTGAAGGGTCCAACCAGGTCCAGTCCCCACACCGCGAACGGCCAAGTAATAGGGATGGTTTGGAGGGCCTGAGCCGGCAGATGAGTTTTACGAGCATAATGCTGGCACCCTTCGCAAGTGCGCACCACTCGTTGGGCGTCGGCAACAGCGGTCGGCCAATAAAAACCGTGCCGAAACGCGTTGCCGACTAAGCTTCGCGGTGCAGCGTGATGGCCGCACGTTCCGCCATGGATATCCTGGAGTAACTGCCTACCCTCGCCGAGAGGGATACAGCGTTGGAGGATTCCAGAGCGCCCTTTTTTATACAGTTCGCCGCCGACCATCGCAAATGTCTTGGCGCGCCTTGCGAGTCGGCGTGCTTCAGTGCGGTCGGGCGGAAGCTGTTGTCGGGGGAGATAGTCGATGAAGGGTTGCCTCCAGTCATCGCGGGACCCGGGGTCAGCCCCCGAGTCGGGCGAGGCGTCGCGGGGGTCGGCGGGAGCCCCCGAGTTTTTGTCGCGCTCGATGACCAAGGCCTCGTTGGCCTCAATCGGAGCCGGTTCTTGTGCTTGCTCTTTCGTCGGGTCGGCCGACGCAGGATCATTGATGGACGGCTTGTCTTGATCGCAGGCAAAAATGCCTGCCGGGATTGTCTCCCGGTTGGATCCCAGCCTAGCCAACGAATCGGCCGTTTCGTTGTCCCGCCGAGGGACGTATTCAACCTGAAAACCATCGAATTTTTCTTCCAGACGGCGGACTTCGGCACAGTAGGCCGCCATCTTGGGGTTAGTGCAGGAGGACTCACTCATGACCTGGTTAACAACGAGCTGAGAGTCGCCAAAGGCTTCGAGCCTACGGACTCCTAACTCGACAGCTGCTTTCATGCCGTTAAGCAGAGCTTCGTACTCGGCTACATTGTGTGATGCTGGGAAATTGAGCCGGATGACATATTGCATTCGCACACCTCTCAGAGAGATGAGCAGCCACCCACCCCCGGCACCCCTTTTTGTGGGAGAGCCGTCAAAAAACAGCTGCCAACATCCCCTTTCGACAGGAACTATGGGCAACTGAGTTTCGGTCCACTCGGCGATGAAATCTACCAGGGTATGTGATTTTACGGCAGATGGGTGCGTAAATTCTATTCCCTGATCCATTAATTCTAACGCCCATTTAGAAATTTTGACCGACACCTCCGGATTGCCTAGAACCTCAGCAAGGGGGAAGGAGGAGACGACGGTTACCGGATGGGCGTCGAAGTAGTGGCGGAGTTTGCGCCGAGTGATGACCAGCGCGTATATCACCTTCTGGATCTGCTGCCACCTTGTCTTGCAGTCGGAGAGGACCTCGCTGACGAAGTACACGGGCCGTTGTACCTTGAGCACCTTGCCCGACTCTTCCGCTCCACCACCAGGGCGGTGCTGACCACCTGCGTTGTCGCCGCTATATAGAGCAACAAGGGCTCCTTCTCAGTCGGAGAGGCGAGAATCGGGGCGCTAGAGAGTCTGGCCTTGAGATGATCAAGAGCCTCTTGTGCCTCGGCTGTCCAGACGAAGCTGTCGGACTTCTTGAGGAGACGATAGAGTGGCAACCCCTTTTCCCCGAGTCGGGAAATGAATCGACTGAGTGCGGCTAAGCAGCCGGTCAACTTCTGTACACCTTTCAGGTTTTTGATCGGCCCCATCTTCGCGATGGCTTCGATTTTTTCTGGGTTGGCTTCGATGCCGCGTTGTGAAACGCAATATCCCAGGAGCATCCCTTTTGGAACCCCGAAAACGCATTTCTCGGGATTGAGCTTAATGCCATTCTCTCTTAGCCGTTGGAACACGGCGTTGAGATCGGCGACTAAGTCGTCGGTTCGCATGGATTTGACTACGATGTCATCCACGTACGCTTGCACGATCCGTCCGATGAGATCACCGAAACACTTGATCATACAACGTTGGTAAGTGGCGCCGGCATTCTTTAACCCAAACGGCATTGTAACGTAACAATATGAGCCGAAGGGAGTGATGAACGCCGTTGCCTCTTGATCACCGATCTTTAGAGGGATCTGGTGATAGCCCGAGTAGGCGTCTAGGAAACACAGGGTTTCGCACCCTGCGGTCCAGTCAACAATTTGGTCGATGCGTGGCAAAGGAAACGGGTCCTTTGGGCATGCCTTATTGAGACTTGTGTAGTCAACACACATCCTCCATTTCCCATTTTTCTTTTTAACAAGTACAGGATTGGAGAGCCACTCGGGGTGATACTTCTCTTTGATGAAGCCGGCGGCAAGGAGCTTTGTCAGCTCGTCGCCTATGGCTCGGCGCCTTTCCTCGTCGAATCGGCGCAACCTCTGCTTGACCGGTTTCGATCCCGGTTTGATGTTGAGGGAGTGCTCGGCGATTTCCCTTGGAATCCCTGGCATGTCCGAGGGTTTCCACGCGAAGATGTCCTTGTTGGCGCGAAGGAAATCAACGTGCGCGCTTTCCTATTTGGCAGAAAGGGTCGCCCCGATGATGACCGCCTTCCCCTCGGGGTCGGACGGGTCGAGGGGAACCTTCTTGGTGTCCTTGGATGGCTCGAACGAGCCGGAAGCCTTCTTCGGAGTCGGCGTCTCCTCGGACTCCACGCTGGCGACCTCCGGGAGGTCGGGCTTGTTGATGAGCGCCGCTGCCAGCTCACAGCACTCTACTTCACACTCGTAAGCACGTTGAACAGACGTGATCACGGTGATGACACCTCTCGGCCCCGGCATCTTGAGCTTGAGGTAGGTGTAGTTGGGGACGGCCATGAACTTCGCGTAACATGGCCAACCAAGGATCGCGTGGTACGCGCCGGGGAAGTCCACCACGTCGAAGGTGAGGACCTCTGTGCGGTAGTTGATCGGCGTGCCGAAGGTGACGGGCAAGTCGATGTGCCCGAGCGGCATGGCCGTCTTTCCGGGCACGACCCCATGGAAGGGTGCGCCCGAAGGTCGGATGCGAGAGCGACTGACTCCCATGGCATCGAGGGTCTCTGCGTACAAAATATTTAAGCCACTACCACCATCCATCAATACCTTGGATAGGCGCTTGTTGGAGACGATGGGGTCGACGACGAGTGGGTACCGCCCCGGACGCGGCACGTACTCGGGGTGGTCGCCGCGGTCGAAGGTGATGGCCGCCTCGGACCACTTGAGGAAGGCCGGAGTCGCCGGCTCGGCGGCGTACACCTCTCGGCGCTCCAGCTTCTGGCGCCGCTTGGAGGAGCTGACTCCTTCGCCTCCGAAGATCATGAGGCAGCCGGTGGTTTTCGGAAACCCACCGTCCGCCTCCTTATCGTCCTTCCCGTCATCCCCGGGGTCAGAATCCTTGGGGTCGGACTTCTTTGCCTTCGCGCCCAGGAACTTCAGCATGAGCCCGCAATCCTTGAGGGCGTGCTTGACGGGGTAGGCGTGGTTGGGGCACGGCGCTTCCAGCATCTTTTCGAAATGCTGGTTCTTGCTGTCGTTGTCGACGGCCGGCTTCTTCTGCTTACGCTCGACGGCCGCGACGAGTGCGTCGTTGCGGCGTTGCTGATCGCCGCCCTTCTTCTTCTTCTGCTTTTGCTTCTTGTCGTGCGGGGCAGACGGACCCGCACCGGAACTCTCGTTCCGCTTTGCCTTGCCTTTAGTCCGGTGAAGGAGGGCATCGACCGCATCCTCACCGGAGGCGTAGCTGGTGGCCACGTCGAGCAGCTCCTTGATGGAGCGCGGGCTCTTGCGGCCGAGCTCATGAACGAGCCCTTCGTTGCCGGTGCCCGCTATGAACGCGGAGATCACCTCGGCGTCAGCGAGATTGGGTAACGCGTTGCATTGCCTGGAGAACCGCTTGATATAGTCCCTCAGGGACTCGTCGGCGCCCTGTCGGCAGTTCCGAAGGTCCCACGGGTTCCCCGGGCGCGCGTACGTGCCCTGGAAGTTGCCGATGAACACCTCCTGGAGGTCGACCCAATCCTGGATTGAGCCCTCCGGGAGATGCTCGAGCCACGTCCTGGCCGAGTCGGCCAAGAAGAGGGGGAGGTTGCGGATAATGAACCGTTCGTCGGTGGCACCGCCGGCCTGGCACGCCAGGCGGTAGTCCTCCAGCCACAACGCGGGATTTGTCTCCCCGTTGTACTTCGTGATATTGCTGGGCGGCCGAAACCGCTGGGGGACGGGAGCCCGCAAGATGGCGCGGCCAAAAGCCCGTGGGCCGGCCGGGACCGGAGCCCGAGGCTTGTCTTCCTCCGGGTCAAATCTCCCGCCACGCCGCGGAGCGTAGACAAAGTCCTCGGTTTCGCACCGTGGACCTCGCCCTTGCTCGCGGCGCCTTGCCCGCAGAATGTCGCGGATCCTGCCGATCCGCTGATGGACCGGCGGCGCGTCCCCAGTCCCACTTTGCTCGGGGGTTTGGTGGACGGAACTTTCGGGTTGTGGCCGCGGCTTGCTTGGCGTGCGGTAGGAAACGCTGGATTCCCACCGCCGTGCAGCGGAGCTTTGCTCGCGCTCGGCCTGCTGCACCGCCGCCAAGTCCAGGAGGTCCTTGAGCTCCCCCTGGATTCTTCGCTGGTCCTCGTTGGACGGTTGCGGGAGCGCGCGCAAAAGTGTCGCAGCCGCGGCGACATTCTGGCTGGGCCTGGTGTATCTGGGCACGAGGTTGCCCGCCTCGGCCAGAATCCGCTGCCGGGCTTCGCGCCCATGGGCACGCACGCGTTCGCGCAGGGCCTGGCGCTGCGCCACCTCGTGTTCGAGCCGCTCGCGCTCCTCCTTGAGCCGCCGCGCGGCTTCTGCGAGCTCGTGTTGGCGTTGGAGCAGACGCTCCAGGTCATCGCCCTCCCGCAGGTCGGCGCTCGCCGGAGGGGTTTCATGCTGCGCCTGTGTCACAAGCAGGGGCGCGGCTTCTGCGGCCGCTCCGGCGTCCGCCGTCGTCGCGGCCGCTGCAGGGTCTGGCTGCGCCGCCACGTCGTGGACATTACGGCGGCTACCTCCACCGGCTTCCACCACCATGCACTCGCGCGAAGGGTGGTGACTGCCGGCGTCGGAGTCGTAGTCGAGGAGGTCATCCTCGTCGCTGTCGTAGTCGTACTCCGCCATACCCACGAGCTCCGCGCCCGCGGACATGGCGAGGGTGAGGGCCCTTTGTGGGGGTGCCGGCGGTTCGACGCGCGACAGCCCCCCATCCCGGACCACGATGAACTCCAGGCTCCCGAAGTACACGAGAGCGCCCGGAGCCCAATCGATGTCGTGGCTCGCCATCAACTGAAGATGTCAAACGCGCTGAGGTCCCCTACCTGGCGCGCCAACTGTCGGTGTTAAGAAACCGGCCGACAAGTAAATTTGTAACTACGGCGTCTAACAATCTTCTATGATGGCGAGGGTTTTGCGAGAGAGGCAAGGTTTATACTGGTTCAGGCAATCGATGCCCTACGTCCAGTTCGTGGGTGGTTCGTGTTTCGACTTGCAGAGGGGAGCTACAAGTGTTGACGAGGGAGGAGAAAGACTCCAAGCCTCTTCGTGTGTATCTCTATGTCTGTGTGCGTTGTATCTATCGATCGATCCCCCCTCCTCATGCACCCAGCTCTCCTTTTATAGTCAAGGAGTGAGCCGGTTTACAAATGGGAACGGGGCTTTCGGGTTGTGGGCAGCGCGGCTACGCGCCGCACTAGTCTGATCCCTAGCCGCTACTGTGGCTCTAGTCAGGCGGCGTCCTGTCAGCCTGGTCGCCGGGCAGGTGGTCGAGATGTCAACCCAAACTGTCGCGGCCGTCTTGTCGCCGGTCCGGTCTTCGTCCCTGTTCAGGGTGATGATGATGCCGTAGCCATCCCGTTGCTGTACTCGAGGTGTCAGGCGGCGCCGCGAGATGGGACGGGTGTCACTGTGCAGGTCAGATCGCGTGCCTGCAAGTATATGAGTTGCTGGGTAGAGTTAAGGCTCCCCAGCTACTCGTCGTAAATGCCTGTCCTCTTTGCCAGAGGAAAATCTTCTCGACGAAGTCTCCCAACTCGGGGTCGGGCGAAGCGCGGCTTGTGGGCCCGCCCGACTGGGAGTCGGGCGAGGCGGAGTTCGGGGCCCGCCCGACTGGGGGTCGGGCGAGGCGGAGTCTGTGGACCCCACCCGACTCGGGGTCGGGCGGGGCGGAAGTCGTGGGCCCGCCCGACTGGGGGTCGGGCGAGGCGGAGTCTGTGGACCCCACCCGACTCGGGGTCGGGCGGGGCGGAAGTCGTGGGCCCGCCCGACTGGGGGTCGGGCGAGGCGGAGTCTGTGGACCCCACCTGACTCGGGGTCGGGCGGGGCGGAAGTCGTGGGCCCGCCCGACTGGGGGTCGGGCGAGGCGGAACTTGTATGTGCCCTCGGGGTCGGCCGTGGGCCCCTCGAGCGCTCTGTTGTCGCGTACCTGTTCCTGTGGGCCCTACACAATTAAGCTGAGACGGTTAGCAGAACTAAGTATCCTAGATCAGGATACCCTGATTTGGGTATCCGTCACAAGTTTATATGGCATTGAAATATAAAATTAAATTTTATATTTTTGTAATCGATCATATTGGAGAAAAATGTTAAAATATGACAACAATTCTTTTACTGCAGAGGGAGTATCTATATAAGACTTCATGCATACCACAATAAATAGATGAATACTCTTGTCAAAATTTATAATCAGCTATGTATTTACCTCAAGGGAGGCATGATGCTCTTTTAATATTCTTCCGTTTCCATGCCCCAAAATCAAACCATAGCAAACAATGTATGTTTTGACATGTGTCCTTTCTTTAGTCCCTTGTTCGCGTGCCTTTGGTTACCTTTGCGTAGAGCCCCAATCAAAGATTAAAGTAACAAAAGAAAAACTTCATTGATTTCTTGGTTGCTACCCACATCCTAGCTCATCCCTGATGATTCATTAACCATACCTGATGTTTTCCCTAAAAAAAAAACCATACCTGATGTTGTCTTCGCACGCCATCGACGTGCTGCAGCTCCAGGCACCAGTGCAACACGCCTGTATATATGTTGCCTCTCGGGCTAATGCAGCAAAGCATTATTAGTGTTCTTGGGTTTCAGTCATGTTCCTTTCGATAAGTAAATGTGATCTTCAGCATGCAGTGCACCTGGTGGTATCAACGTCCCTAGTGGTCTTCTTCTACCTCAGGCAGTGGTCAACACGCAACCTGAGATCCTAGGTCATCGCTGTCAGCAGGGAGTCTTTCAGCTATGCTTCGGACAAATCACGAAACTGAACCTCAAGATACAGTTTACACTCAACAAAAATCTGATGATATTGAACTGATGACTCTATGCTTCCTTCCACACGCGCTGATATGTCAATATTCGAGCTTTGGTGGGCAGGCCATGTGCGTCCATAAGCAGCATCCAAGACCCCAAAGAATCCAAAGCCTTTTCATATAAAGGGGAAAAAAGGATTAGCACAATGCATGGATCACGTCTATGTGCTTGCGCCAACATCTTTCTTTCAGCTGTAATAGATGATTTCCACCATGATGCTGATTGTGTCCTAAAATTTCGTTGCTCGATGAACGCCAGTGTAACGTGGACGACCTCCCCTATGATGCTTATGTGACAGGTCATTTTTGTTTGCTGCTCAATCCGGCCGTCAACTGCGCCTATCGTAGGATCGTCTTTTTTAAACCTAGCAGCATTGGCCTTTCCTTTTCTTGACCAAGAATCCAGATATCCTTCCTTATGAGCCTGGCTACTGGCCAGTAGAAATCAGAGCAACAATGTGTTGAAGAAGTAGAACCATGCATGTATGGCCCCTGACAGCAGACGTGTTTGTTAACGATTGATTATATCGACCTTCTTGATGAAAGTTCAGATGGACCGTACGTATAGTAACCTTGCTTCACCCGATTGCTCCTAAGCTTGTCCCCACTGTCGATCTGTACGAAAATTAATACTGCGTGATTATGCTCATCAACCTGACCCTCACAACTTTGTAGCTTCTTGTAGCTCTGATCCAGCTGTGTCAAGAGACGCCAGAACGCAGCCGCATCGCTCGGGCAACCAAGAAATAAATACACGGGTATATATTACCCCTCCGCAAATCCTATGTTCTTCTCTCATCCGCGGCTAACCAAGGTGCTGCTGTCAATGAGGCTCTGAATTACAGTCGCGTCTAACCCGTCAACGCATGCGGCCATGCTAGCTGCTACGATAGTCTTTGCCACTGGAATCCCTAGTGCATAGCCTCTATTGTGGCCTCACGATCGCTTCCGTCAACGTGATCAATGTTCCGATGCTCTTGAATCGTGTTTTGTCTTCCTCTCGACAGTGCCATCCCTGCTTGATGCTGTCCATTCATGTACGCCGGTTGCTTGCCTGAAGTTGAGAACCTTTACGGTGCACCCTACCACTTCGAGGGTAGAAGTAGTATGGATCAAATCAAGCCGTTGATTACTCAGGTTAGTTTTGTAATTACTTGAAACAAATTAGGCAGTTGTCCTGCAGAAAAAACGAGGATGGCGATTGGATCGTTATCCCGTGACTCGCGGACAACGACCGAACACAGTAGGCCAAAGCCCAAACCTAGCCGCCGAGGTGCACTTATTCATCCAACGCAGATGCAAGCCGGACCAGTCACGCAGCAACTGCGCCGGCACATCAGCTGTAAACGCGTCCCAGTGAGTGCATGCACTTGTGCAGGGAAATCGAGTTCATGATGCCTCCAGTTTCAAATGCATCCCGGTCATGCTGTGCAGATTTTGAATTGTCAGAGAAGAAGCAATCTGCAGCTGAGCAGAATACAGACTAGCTATAGAGTGAGAAGTCTCAAATGAACATAGTCAATCCTTTGTAGAATTAAAACAGATGGTGCTATGAACTTTTCATTAAGGTAGATAATCATTAGATAGGTTTACATCCCAGCAGGCCAGCAGCCTATCCCGTGAGCCTTGTTTATGACAGGAACAGATCGAAATGCGAAGCGTTGAGAATATAGTAGTGATGCATCATGGCGCCTCCTATAGTCCCATCGCACCATCGATTTGAGGACTCGCCATCGGGAACAGACCAGCCGCCGACCGTTTCGTGGCTTCGCCGTCGTGAGCCGCCACCGCCGACCGATTCATGGGCCTGCCACTGCTACTGCGCTGCAGAACAATTCGTGGCCCCGTCACGGCAGCCACCATGCTGCCGACGGAATCGCGGCCGGGAGCGGCACAAGGAAGTCGATGAGTAAAAGAAGAAATACAAATCAAATGATGATCGGAAATAAATTTAATAATCGTCATATTGGATCTGCTAAATTAATGAATTGTCTCTTTTTTCCAACATTACCCTTATGCTCATTATACTACTTTAAAATACTACCATACTACTAGGTGGACTTTAAAGTAGTATGACGTGGATCTGAACGATTAGATTGAGAAAAACGAACGGCCCACAATGATTTGGGTGCACCGTAAATGTTCTCCTGAAGTATTGTTGGCGTACCTTTTTTATTATTTTTTTCATCTCACAGCTGCGCCATGCGATGTTTCATGGTGACTCAGTTTTAGGTCATCTTGCTCCTCTGACTCGCTGGTGCTTGGAGCCATGAATGGATGGGCCAAGCCTGTGATGTCATATCGACCAATCTATCGCACGAATATGCTTGTAGTTCCACTCTTTCTTCCCTGGTACTTGTGATGCGTAGGACGATATGGGCGGTGAGTCTCCGGCAGCGATCGAAAGCCAACCGGTTTGGCCTTGGTAGTTGCACGGCCAGGGACTTCGCGGCTTCTGATGCGCTGTGATCACCTGATGTGATCCTGCGTTATGTCAGGGGACGCGGAGGCGCCGGCGACGCCCGGCGGCAAGTTTTGGTCGGAGGATTCCGAGTCTGAAAGTGAGGTCGAGGACCTGGGCTTCACCGATCCTGTCCCGGAGCCGGTAAGGCAATCGTCTCTGCAGGAAGTCCAGTTGGTTGAGAGAGGATGGCAGAAGGTGCAGAAGAGGATTCGGAGGAAGAAGGAACACGTACGTCCATCGGAGGTGCCTCAAAGGAAACCGTGGAGAGGCCCTCTTCCAAAACCGAGATTCTCACCGAAGCAATCGATCGGGGATGTGATCGGAAGGGCTATGGAGCAGCGGCACGCCGGAGGTTCGTCTCCGGCAGCTCGCCGGAGCAGGGGTCACCACGATCCGAAACCTGCGCGGAGTTGTATTCAAATTTTGAATCCCCTGCCCGATTGGCCGTGTAGGCTACGTGCTGGCCCAATTCTGAAGGGACACACGCATCAGGGAAAGGAAACCCGCAGAACGCAACCCTCCACATCGAACAAGCAAAACCTCGATCCCCAAAGCCGGCGGCCGACGTACCTTCAGGCGATGATGGCTGGCGGCGGCGTGAAGGGTGCTACGTCGGGTGGTGCTGGTGGCGATGGTGGCGGTGAGAAGCGGAGGAGCTACGTCCAGGGTTACCGCGGCAACTGGTTCAAGGCAGGCCGTGGCCGTGGCTGTAGGTCGCCGTCGCCGCCTGGTCAGGATCGGGTTGGCGATCTTGCTCGAGGAGGTCGCGCTCATGAAGCAATTGGCAGAGGTGGGCGCGGCTCCCACAACGGCCGTGGCCGTGGCAGAGGCAATCGGGATGGCAGCCCATATGCCAATCCGGGCAGAGGAGTCGATCGGGATGCTCCACATCGGGGTGATGATCGTGTTGCGCGTATGGAGGAAGAAAAGCCACAGCAAGCGGACAAACATCGCAGCTCAGAGCTAGCTGGGGAAAATGCAAAGAAGAAAAAGAAGTTCCAACTCCAGTGCACTATCTGTTTAGAAGAGCATCATACATCCAAGTGTGGGTTGTTATTTGGTCCAAAACCTTCGACAACTTGCTGCGGATTCGGTGCCAAGGGTGAGGTTTTCTTCCAAATTCCGTATGACAAGGCTGCTCCAATTCCGAAGAAAGTTACAGCTACAGCTCTAGTCACCATTGTGGAAGGGGAGGTCTCGGCTAAATTAGTGAAGGCTGAACTAGCGAGACTCATTCTAGTTAAATGGGATTGGGTCGTTCGCCCTCATGGCAACAACAAGTACCTAGTTACACTACACCATGTCCTACTTTTGCCAACAGTCAAGTGTGGGGAAAGGTCATAAATCCTTGTCTGAAAAACTGTTGGTAAATATAAATAAATTTATTGTCTGATAAACTGTCGGCAATAGGTATATAGGACAACGATCAAACTGTCGGGGTTGCCCACCAACATATTATGGGGGTGTTCGGCGTATGGGGGTCTAAATTTTAGAGGGGTTTAAATTCTAAATAAGCTATATTAAATAAAGTTTAATTACAAAACTAACTACAGAACCCTAGTCCAATTCGCGAGACGAATCTAATGAGGGTAATTAAGCAATGATTAGATGATGGTTACTGTAGCATTACTGTAGCATTACTGTAATAAAACATAGATTAATTAAGCTCATTAGATTCGTCTCGTAAAAATGTACCCATCTGTAAAAAAGTTTTATCATTAAACTTTATTTAGTACTAGATTCTTTTTATTTAGAGGCCTCTAAAATTTAGCGCTAAAAAAAACGAACACCCCCTATATGTCGGTATTGGGATCAGGCCACTCACCATGTGTCGGCACATCTCCTTGGGCCGGCCCACACCCACGTTAGAAAATCCAAAAAAAATCATCGTTGCCAACCCTATCTTCATCCTCTCCACCCAGACACCGTTTCTCTCCCCAACGCTACAGCAGCCGCCGCCCCTCACCGCCGATGTAGCAGCCGCCGCCCCGTGCAGATCTCCCCGCATCGCCCCGGCCTCGACTTCTCCTCCTCCTTCCCCCGCATATCCGGGCAGCCAGGGACGATGAGCTCGCCATGCTAGGTATAACTGTGCTCGCCATGGCCGTGGCCTCCACCTCCTTCCACCGCATCAGCTCATCGATTGGGCTCGGAGTCGGGGCCGAGTTCGGCTGCGAGCAGGCGGTCCGGTACTTGCTCAGGCTCAGGCGGATCCGGGGGTTGGGGATGATGGATCCAGCGGCGGATGAGCTCCGTGCCTCCAGCAGGCTGGGGCCGAGCTCTGTGGTAACTGCTAAGTCGCCTGCTCTCTCTCTCTCTCTCATGCATTCTCACCACATTCTGTCTCCAGATCCGTGCACCTGTTTAGATCGAGCTGTGTTGAGCCTCAAGTGGCTGTGGCCCAATCGAATAGATCTCTTCAAGATTTGAGTTCAATCGGCTGCAGCTTCCTCAAAATTGTTATCCAATCCTCCTTTCCTCCCAATATTTATTTATGGTCAGTGTAATTTTCCATTCGGAACTGTAGTTTGTGGTGTTAAGAAATGCTAATGTATGCAGATTGATTAATGTGATATATGCTGCTCTGTCTATTTCTTGTAATATAATATTCTGCTATTCGTGGCACTGAAAATTGGTAGTTCTGCACCTGTTTATGTTTCGAATATGCCCAGAGTTCTTCTGAGTACTTGGTGGCTGAAATCTGTGATACATTCTAGCACCTGAAAATGTTTCTTTTTTATTTCTTGTTATTCTGTTATTCACATGGCCAATGCACAAGCAGTGTGGTTACATGTCTTAAATATCTCTTCAACAGATAAATGTGCTGTTACGTTCTGAGCTAGAATTATTTTTACGTTACCAGCAGGGACATTGTTGAGACATAGGAAAGGGAATGCAAGGTCCATCACTATAATGGTTATCGGCTTCTTATGCAGTTGAGTATATGCCTCTGAGTACTACTACACTCTTTTGTGGTCTTTGCTTTTTTTTTTTGGGATGCTCGTGACTAATTACTCTTGTTCTACTGTTAACCATACATCTAATTTCTAATTATTAATTAATTGATTGCCTACCACTTACTAATTAGTTACTCATTGTCTTCTGCAAACTAAGGATGATGGGAAGTCACCTAGGCAGGCTAAAATTTCAGACCTTGGAACGAGGCCATATGGAAGAAGTCATTGAAGGTACCAAAGTTATTTACAAATATTCGATTGGTTGTTTTCCAATCCAATTTATCTAAAATTTACGCATGCTTGAGATTGTTGCTTGTGAACCTTGGGTACAGCCAAAGTAGATATAGATATTTTGTTTTCTTGCCATAGAACGAGGTTTTCCTGCTAAATCAAGTTAAATGTGTCATTCATCAATAC
Organism: Eragrostis curvula; assembly: GCA_007726485.1. NCBI lineage: Eukaryota > Viridiplantae > Streptophyta > Magnoliopsida > Poales > Poaceae > Eragrostis > Eragrostis curvula. Next base: position 213,225 of record RWGY01000056.1, read on the forward strand.
AGTTTTGAACCCAATGAGCACAGCTTATGGCTGTTCTCTTATAAATTTCAAGATGTTTATCCTGCATAGTAGAAGCTTCATTTATGTTGCTGCACCTGCAATGAAAGTTTTGCTGTAGTGCCAACTGTTAGCTAGCTTACACATGAAAGTTATGCCCCCAAAAGTTTATGTTTTGGATCACCTTGTGCACATCTGTTTCATTATTTTGCTAACTGCAAAAAGTTTATGCTTTGGATCACCTTGTGCTGACACTTCTTTTCCTTGATAGACTTAGCAGGCAACAAGGTTTACAATTACTCTGGAATGGCAACCTTTTCTGCACCAAGAAAGGAGTATCACAAGTATTTTAGCTGGCCTTTCAAAGCATTAGTGCTACTAGGTACATTTGTAATTTAGCAAGTATTATAGGTCCAAAAACTCATGTCGTGACCTCTTAGCGCTAGAACATATGTGGATCTTAGCCTTGTAATATTGAGCCATAGGTGAATATGTACACAGTTATTACTTCTGATAGATATCTATTGTTT